>MJUU01004184.1:112384-157426 GCA_002080025.1 Modiolus philippinarum
TAGTCAAAATTGGATAAAGCTTGTATTCTAAAGCAAAAATTTAATAAAGAAAGCAAGCAATGTTATAGTTTAGAGACCGGTTGAAACATTTTCTATTGACATGCAGATAAACAGAGGCAACAACCAATGGCAAGATGAAATCTCTTGCCGGTCCTCTGGTCAGACACGGATAAAAATTCGCTGGACCAGACTCCAAAATGATGGTCAGGACCGACTGACCGGCACATTTCGGAAAGCCTGAAAGTCCATTCAGAAATTTACATTACTGGACAAAATTTTAGACAGATTACAATGGATTAAGTCTCATAAACTTCGTTTGTGAAACTTCAAATATACAGTCTGTGCCAAAAACTTTTTCATTCACTAGCCCTAAGGGGCTAGTAAGTTCCTGTGTTGTACTAGCCCAAACTCAATTGCACTAGCCCTTATAGAAGATTCTTTGTTAATAAGGCACAATTTTAACTAGCACAACGGGCTAGTGACTTCAAATTTTTACTAGCCCGAGACTGCTTTTACTAGTCTTGGGCGTAGGGCTAGTGGCTAAAGGCACAGACTGAATATATCTATCCATAAACTGTTAATTTAAATTTACAGTTGCAGAAAAAGTATTAGCTGAATATAGTTTGTTACCAAATCAATTAAAGTTGTGAATATGGGTCATTAAAAGTTCATATTTGCAATACTTCAAACAGTATTTACCACAAATTTGGAGTTCAGTTTGAAACCATATTCATCAATTAAAAAACTGCTAATTATGATAAAGGAAACAAATAATTATGGTCCTGATTTTTTGTAGATTACTAATAATGTTTTTGGCATGAAACCACAAAGCAGTACTTATATAAATGTCTCCATTTCATGCGCCCCCCCCCCCCCCCAGAAGCTTATTGGGCTTCAAATAGATTATCTCCTGAAGAGACTTTCTAATGTGACATGGTCTAAATGCACTTTTCGTCAAGTACATGTACATTGTAGAAATTTGGAAACGACGTAGATTTTTTTTCAAATAAAGAAGAAAATTGACATAGACAATTCATGCTGTTAGTCACTCGTCTGAAGCCTAGGACTCATAAAAATTTCAGATAAATATGGAAAAACTTAGAAAAGTGGTTTTTGGATGTTAAAGAAGCTGACAAAATTTATGGCTTAGATTATGACTTTCTTCTTTTTACATATTAATTGCTTTCTTTTTTTTGCTTTTTAAAAAATATTAAACATATAATTAATATCTATTTTCAAAATGGTAACATAAAAATGTGCTTTGATATATATGAAAGCAAAAATTTAAGACCTACTCTTCCTTGCAATTATAAAATCAATTGTCCAGGAATTGTAAAATTCATATTAGCTGGCCTTATCGATTGGTGTAAATTGTACACATATATTATTCCTAATGAATGGTTAAAAGCTACTACATTTACATGACAGTTGACACCTGCCAGTATAGATATACATTTACCTATTGTATAAACACTCCCATGTTCATTCATAAAAATGTTTGATTCATTCATGAAATAAACATTGTACAATGATGTAAATATAGGTCAATACACCATGTACACATTGTATTTCATCAAAAATGTTTCCTAATAACATTCTTTTTGTATCAAATATGAAATCATTAAAAACTTTTGTTGTAGATTTTCTTTAAATCTGTCTGAAAATTAACCCAAAAAAATGTGTGTGTATTTTTAATTACCGGTAGAACATATCCAAACAAAATAAACATTTACTGACAACCACCCACACATTATTTAACATCAAAGACAAAAGATACTTGCATGTCTTAATGACAAATTTTTGTTTGATTAGACTGAAAAATATATATTTCCTAAAAAAAATACTTAAATTAAGGCAGTGGTAGATAAATTAACACACAAAAAGCATGTAGTTAATTTTAGGGAATATTACAAGAATAAATTATCTGATCAGGCTGTGCATATTTTATCTAATTTTTTCAAAGGTATTGGTTATCAAAATTTTCTCCAAAAAAATATGAATGTACATTTTGTCTTTCTATATTTATTTCCAGTTAGTTATTTTCAAGGACAATTATTCCACTGGTAAACCAGAAGACTTGTTGGGGTCATCCCCTTTTTATTTGACAATTTTAAAAGCAAAAAATATTGAAACACCCCTATCCATTTGATGTGATTGAACAAAAGAATATTGTCAAATAAGAGTAAGAAACCCTGCAAAAAAATCACTAGGAGGCCATGAAAAATGTCACAGCTTCTATATATATATATATATATGTGACCAGCAAATCAGAGAAAGGCTAGATCCTCTGTATTTTATATCTAGTGGGCAGTTATTTTGATGCATCAGACATTCACTCTTTTATTTGACCAATTTATGCAATTTATGGTTGAATAATAAGTGTAAAATGGTAGTTTACTAGAAACAAAATTATCATTTTTCCCAATTTATACATCCATGATATGTACCAGTATGTATTATATGCATGGTTACATATACCCAGTTTGAGTAATTATAAGTTGCACAAAAATACATATCTCTCATTAGTTTTAGTTTACATATATGCTTTAACTCAAGAAGGGCAACAAGTTTGGATGTTGAACATCACTTTTTGAATGCTTTTCTAAGAAATTAACCCTGAACCTACAAGTATAACACGTTTTACATTATTTCTAAATTACTACTACTCTACTGGTTAGTATATATGTGTTATTTGGGTGCAAAAGAACCTTAAAATGCATATAGCCAGTTCTTTTAGAGAAGAGTGTGGAAGAGTTTGCTTTATTTGACCAATTTTAAAGTCGGCCACACATTAACAACGACACCCTGAACAGAACATCAATAATGCATGAAACACATTGCCACTCCCTCTACCTAACCTGCATATAAATCCATATCTCTTATATATTAACCCTGATTGATATACAACATGTATACCAAAGAAAATCAATTATACAGCAATGATTAGAGGTTCATTCACACACTACCAGCATTCATTTCTATCAATGAAATTTATTCTCTTAGCTGATAAATCTGATATGGTGAAGCTTCTTCCTGTTTCATGACACAGTATCTATTCACAATCGGTGCAAAAATGAGAAGAAAGCATGTATATATATTGTAAACAGACAGGTTTTTATTAGGATGATACGAATCGTGTGTCATAATGTATTGTTCATGGAGAAATGAAATTTTAAATGAGCCACAAGTTTGTGACGGTAATTTATCTTTTAACTGACTTAAATTATATACATCCTCAAAGCAATATGAAACAATATTAGCTTTCCTATTAACACAAAATATATAGGATAAAAGAGGGGGACAGCCTAAAATGTCCATTGTAGATACAAAAGGAGGGGCTAGAAAGCCCATGACTAAAATGTATGATGAACAAAGATACAATGCTGAGTATATGCCATTTTTTTAGCCTAAGAAAAGGAGGAACTCAACTCATTTCTTATGACATACATGCAAGTAATCAATCCCAGTTCCAATCAAGATCCTAAACCTCAAACTTTTGTCTGCATCCAAAACAATTTTAACTAAGTAACTGTTTACAAGGCCCTAACAATAAAAAGTGTAAAATATGAGAATAACCCCATTTTATAAGGGTTTATCTACTGCAACATCTGGCCAATACACAATCAATTAAATTGTTACCAACTTGATACAGTTAATTGATAAAACAAGGTCATAAATATTGATAATGACCTGAAAGGAAACTTGTCAGCAGTTTATTATTAATTGATGTCATAATCTAGGTCAACTCTGTAGAACAAGTCCATTAAATGGCTATCACATTCAATGAATGAATATGCTTTCGTTTTTATTTGTGTAAAAAAGAGCCTCATCGATGGCAAACAATGAATTTCCAAAACCTGTACCAATTTTTTTTTAATTTTTTCCTTGTTCAAAGGTCTAAGTCCATTAATTGTCATTCAGTTAAATTTCTACTTTTAAAGGAAATTAATTGACAAAATATGAAAATTCAAAATTATCCTACAACTCTTGGGTAAATTTGAATTCTTACACTGTTTTCATTTCCTCAGAACTTAATGAGGAGAGGATATGAAAAAGCATATTTGATTTTTTGAATAGTCACTTGATACACTGTGGACAGGAAGCACTTGATTTCATTTGTCACCAAATTTTTATACTATTTATATATCTTTTGTTACTTTTTTACTGTATCGTTTAAGAGGTCATGAAATTATTTTTCAGTCTATCATTCATGAGACTGGCAAATCAGGATTTTCTGTCTGTCCAAGAATATTTTTGTCAGACTTTCTTAGGAAAAATGACCTAATGGTATGGTTTTTATGTCATTCATTGGGCCCATCACATACAATAGAGCTTGATCCATTTGATTTTTTGGGGGGGGGCGGGGGGTTCAGAAAAAAAAAAATTCTGGCACTGATTTTTGCACCAAAAAATTTTAGGATGAGCACCTTGGTTGATAAAAAAAAAGCCTGGCATAACAAATTTCCTACTATAGAGTAAAAAATAATCTTGCCGACTATGCCAGCCAAAAATAATTTTTTCCCAGTTGGAGTGAAAATCCAAGCCCCCCCTAAAAATCAAATCGTCTGTGCCTTAATATACATAAACTAGCAATTTGTTAGTGGTCAGTAGTACTCAGGACAGTTAGGATAACCAATATTTTCATGTATACCTTTGTCACTGTATTGCAGTACGGTAAATAAAATTGAAATTAACACTGATAAATTCATAAAATGAAACATATTCAACATAGCCAACATATCAGTATACCTTATGTACAGTTACAAATCCCCTGACCACATTTGACATCACGAGGTTTATTAACACATTTTCTCATAAACCACTGGTGCAACCATACTAATAACTGTAGCGTCTAATGAATTGTCACAAAACCTCCTGAGAAGCCAAATCAATAGTGAAGGTACCTTTATCTTTGTAGCATAAAGATAAGACTAAAGGAAGTAGTGGGCGTTACCCAGTGAGATACTACACAATTCTATTCATAAATTCTCCCGAGTTGGTCAAACTGATATTAAATAGGATTCTAAGAGGAAAATGACCCCATCTACTGACCTATATTTTCTAAATCACAATCAAAATGATATTGTGCAAAATCATCTTTAAACATATAGGTTGTTTTTTGTTGTTTTTTTTTTGTGGCACTGGCATACATAAGTAGTTTTTCTTGAAAATCATGGACCACAGGGCATTCTACATGCCAGTAGCCAAATAATTAATTAAAAAATATCACATTTTGGTTAGAACACCCAAGTAATATTATGATATAAAATGTTGTTTTTTAAACCATAATTTTAAACAATGTATATTAGAAAATATGTGATTTTTGATTTTTTGGGTCATATTTGGAAATAACTTTAATGTAATCCACCTTATTTCTCTCTTTTTCCCAAAAACATGATTATAAATATCTTTTTCCCCAATACAAAATCAGAGATTAATGTGGAGTGGTTTAGTTTCCTGCTAAAATTTCAAAGGCTTATTATTCCAAAGTAAGCACACTAACCATATTTAAAGTGTCCTAAAGGGAAGGATGGATCTATTTTAAGTAACCTGGAAACAGGATTGTCAAAAATAAGCGAACAAAAAACATACCATTTTCCTTGTATTACCCCAGCCTCTATTATCACCCCAACCTTAATTTTGTTTAAAATCCTAAAGTGCCAAAAAATTCCAACTAGAAACCGTAATTTCCGTATTTATTTCATACCGTTTCAGTCATTGATTTGTTTTTTTTATTCAATTGCGCATGCATATGCATCAGAGTTTTTGATTGTAAGCAATCAAGTTATCATGTTTTACATTTGCATTTCAGTACAAACAACTGTTCTGCTTTATTCTTTTCTTCAGCTGTTTGTCAAACATTTGGATAGTTGAAGCATTTTTACATTGATTGCATTATGTATGTATGAAATATCAATGAATTTCTCAGCACCTTGGGCGCTTAATACGAGGAATACGGTAACTGGGTTTTAGGGTAACAACACTTGAAAAGCTGAATAAAATGTCTCCATGAGCTTAACAAAAAGCATTTGTAAAATATTTTCATACCCATGATGGGACCAGAAAGTTCAGAAACATAGGAGAGATGTTCAGAAAAGGACCCACAACCCTTTTGATCCCCTATCTAAGTTTCCTATCAATATTTCTATTAAAAGCCATTTACTGTTCGATAGATTGAAAAATCCCTCTTACCATCAATAGGCAACTGCAAACAAGGATTCTTCTAAGGTGGGCATTATTTTCTTAATAAAACAACACAGCTTATAATCTTTAAATACAACACAGAAGGACTTCACATCGGAAAGCTGATGAGCTGTAGTAAAAAATCTAAATTCAAGCCAGGGATAAAACCACTTGATAATCCACCCCCTCCCCCCACCTCAATCTGTTCTATATTCTTAATATTCTGGGCAATTTCAATTTTAAATGTCTGGCATGGGCCAGTCTGACAAATATAAAATCACCTTTATTACATAGCTTTCTAATAATAATTTCTTAATCTAGTCCAATTTAAATACTGTTTCCTAATTTTTAATAGTGAATTGCATGTACAATACAAATTGCAATTTGCTTTCGAGTACTCTTAACATATGTCAAAATTGAGACAGAAAATTTAAGCGCAACTTCCGAATTAAAGAGAGGGCTCTCATCCACTCCAGAAAACTTAAGATAAAGAATAGTTTTTCAGTAGCCTTCCTGTTATAAGACCTATATCTACTTATAAATCATAATGTAATCTACAAAATACATTATCTTGGTCATTCATAAAATCCTTGAAACAATTTAACTACCAAGTGTGAGAAAAGTCTCATGTTATGTAATTTGAGATAGTATATATACATAACGATGTTGTACTTACATTCCCCCTATCACCCCCCCNCCCCCCCCCCCCCCAAAAGAAATAAATGCTCACTTAGTATCCCCATCTTTTTCAAATAAAAGTTCAGAAAGCCAAATGTCTTTGTCCAAATTAAATGCCTTCATGACCATTCATTTCAGTATAAACAGCAAACATTTTGCCTGGAAAAACTTTTGTCAGTTTTTGCCTGGCAAAACTTTTGTCAGTCCAAGTCAAATTCTATCTGTCAGGACAAGCAGTCATGCAACTTTTAGGAATACTGGTCAACAAAATAAACTCAGTCTTTAAGCAGGATGTAGCTGTTCAATAAAGCCAAAATGAAGAAGGGAATAGCCAAATATTTAAGTTTCATGCAACCAAGAAGTGCAAAAAAAATGTAACAATATAGCCTATCATTAAGATTACAATTCAATGTTTAAAAAGAAAGTGTGCAAGAGGAGATCTGATTTCAGAATCCCAAGAAGAAAAAAAACTTTCAAATCCTGAATTCCCAAGAAAATAATTTTAATTCCAAGTAATATTAAGTATGTCTGTTCCTCAAGTGCATGAAGTGAAAGAAGAAATAAGAAAAAAGTATATATCTAGCCCACACATGAGAGATGCCAATACCAACCGTCTATTAGATCTGCAACGGCGATCTTTATTCCTTTGTGGAAGGCTTTTGCATCATCTGAACGCTGAAAAGTTAATCCAAATCTTTTGTCGTCTGTGATCCAGTGATGAAATTTCGGATTTGCTTTAAAATATTTCATGTCTCTTTTTAATACACAATCTAACACAACCTGAAAAATAAATCACAATAAATATTAAAATACCGAAGTTACTGTTAATTTATTTTCTGCATATGCGCATTTCGACAAATTATGTCTCATCAGTGCAGATAAAACCAAAACATTTGGAAATCCATTAACCAAAACGTGTAAAATCTGATGGAGAACAAATAACCAAAAGGCTCTAAATATAAAAGCCAAAATTCAGCTAAGGACAGAGCTATGCATGAGGGAGATACTCATTAGTTTTTAACAAAATTGGGTAAAATTTAGATATTGCAAATTTAAATAAAATCGGTTGTCGGGTCAGCACCGAAGTACTGACTACTGGGTTGGTGAATACCCTCGGGGACTAACAGTCCACCAGCAGAGGCATCGGCCAAGTGGTAATTAATATTAAAATACCGAAGTTACTGTTAATTTATTTTCTGCATATGCGCATTTCAACAAATTATGTCTCATCAGTGCAGATAAAACCAAAACATTTGGAAATCCATTAACCAAAACGTGTAAAATCTGATGGAGAACAAATAACCAAAAGGCTCTAAATATAAAAATAAATGACTTTTTTTTTTATAATATATCAGACATAACTAGAGCGTACATCAAGAAACTATATGGTACATATATTGTGATCAGACTGATTCCTACTGGTCAGAGTTGTTGGATGTCTTTTAACTGATATGTGTAACAGTTCTGTTTTAACTCAACAACAAAATACTAAACTTACTGTAAACTGTGTTAAAATATATCACCCCTTGAACTTGTATCTTTCTCGAACAAAACAATGCACTTCCAAATAAAAGAGACTAAAGATTGGTTTAACACATCATGCTTGCTTTACAAAGTGCTGTATAATTGCACGAGCAACCATACTTGCCAAATCAGGGATAAACCTACTCAGGGCCCAGTAACCCATAGCCTCTGAAATTCTGACTGAGCTTCTAAAAATTTTGAACCAGCTGGCTACCAAAATTTCTGACATTTAATAGGACTGGACTAGTAGAAATATAGCTGGGCTTCTCATTACCATCTGTCAGTGGCCCAGCTGGCCATAGACTCAGACATGAAAGTATATTCATGCTCATTGTATCAGGAAGTTTTGTCTATTCAATGTACTAATACAGTGCTCCCTCGTTATACCGACTGTCTTGAATAGGGTCTGTAAGTCTCGTCATGTGACTCACGAGAATCCACGATAAACCTGCAATTTCGAAAACGTTTCCCACCGAAACATGACGTCTGAGGATTATGACGTTCAAATTTTTGTTTGAAACGTCAAATATCTTTGTTTAAAATGTTACTTCCGGGTACAGGTTTTGGTCCCGGAAGTACCAAAATTGTACGAGACTTACAGGCCCTATGGCAGTCCATCACTTATTGCCAAACATTTTCAAGGTTCATTTTTCAAAAATTACATAGTTATTTATTCCCATCGATATTTCGCCACCCTCACTTATCGCCAAAATTTTCCCTCATCCCAAAGATCTAAACCAAACCCCTTAGGGACTGTAGAATTTAATTTGTTTAGCTTAGACAGGTGTTCAGTTTACACAGATTCATAGGAAATAGAAATTGATACAAAGGGTCTTTACATCATGTTTTTGGTTTTGTCAGGGTTCACTGTATAAAGAGTGTCACTGTACATGTAAATCATGGTGTATACTGGATTGGAGAGGAATGAACTGCTTCTTGTTTTGAAACAAATATACATATTTATTTCTCAAAACAGTCTTTTTATATAAAATTCCAAATATAGAATATTTTAAACAGTTTGTCAAAGTTTTCACACCTACTAAAATCTGCCATTGTCAAAGTTGAGAACAACAAAATAACAGACAATTGTCAAATCTCTTGAACTTTTCAAGCAACACTAGATTAACAAGTTCAAAAATAAAAGCATCTGTGAACAATATATTACATAAAGAAAATTTTAATACATCCTTGCATAAATGCACATGTACATAAGCATGTTTTTGACTGTTGACAAATATTCAAAATTCCACTTATACCAATAAGTTTTCCAGGTCACAGCCATATTGGGAGTAAACCTTTATTAGATTTGGGATTTGTATTTTCATAGTCCAGTAATTGGGGATGAAAAATTCATTTTTTCCGAAATTTGAAGTTGAAGGTTTAATTTCTTTTTAGTATTACAAGACGAGACCCCTCTGCCCCTAGCCCTTTCCATTGACAGACTTGCTTCAAAATGACAAGAGGTGGATGTACACAAAAAGCATAGGGTATGCATATTTCACGCTAAACTCTGAACATGTAATAAACAAGGGCCAAGCCTTAAAAAGTATTATGCTGCAGGTACATGTATGAACATTTCAGTAGACAAACAGGGCAAAGTTGATTCAGTACAGTTAGCATACATAAAAGACAGTATCTAAAATTGCCTTTTGTTTGCACTCCCCAAATCAGCTAGAACTGGCTTACCACAAAAAATAAATTAATAGGATATATCAAAGGCAAATCTATGGATCACAAACACTTAAAATATCTGGAAATATGACTTAGTCAGTAAGTGAATGCAAATCGGATAATTCTACAATTTTGATAAAAAGTACCAAAAAATTTTTGAATCTGATTTGCTATAGATAATTTTAATTATTCTCCCCCTGGCCTCCCAAACCTTAAAATGTTTTCAAAACCCAATCATATGTGAAAAGCTAAATATAGGGGAACTGTTGTTGAATACAAATATATGAAATCAACAACTGCATATATTTAATCTAACACATAAGTATTTAATACCACAGGTAAATATATATCCATGTTGCATCTATAGGTATAATAAATTTGTGGTTTTGTGGTTAACCTCCACGTTAACTTATCTGTAACCCAATTATGGACAAGGCAATTAAATGACCAAACAAATACTCCATGTTTATCCAGCATTTTATAATAGTACAATTCATTCACACCCATGTGAAATGCCACAAGCCAAATCATGTTGTGCGAATGGGTAATAAATTTTATGAATGAAGTATTTGAATTCAGTTAAGAGAGCTCTCATTATGATTTGACGAGCTGCCAAATTTTTATTGTGTGGGTGGAAAGGCATATATATATATATAAATATATAATACACTGGTGTCTGACCCATTCATTGAATGCATTGTTTTTTTTTTCTCATCTGTGTATTTCACAAGGGTCAATAACTGCAGGAAATATGCCAACAGGACTTCCTGTGAACTACAGAAGTATTTCAATGGCAGAATATCACAGAATTATACTAAACAACAGAAAACAGGAAATAGGTCAATAATATACTTATGAAAATATCATGTTGTTCATTTCATTTTTTTTCTCTGATGAATGTACTTTTCATTTTGTGTATAAAGCAACCATCCAAAGATTTCCAATAAAATGTCTCCCCCTTTTTGTGATTATTCAAAATCAAAATGTCTCCCCTTATTTCCAGTAAATATTCAAAGTCAAAATATCTCCCAAGCATTACTTCATGCACATCTTTAGGTGGTTCATTCCATTTCATCAAAAGTCAAACAGCTGTTCAGGAGGGCATGAACTGACAAAACTTTCCCCTTTTCCCTAAAAATATTTGAAATTGAAATATCCTGCTTTAAAGTTTCAAGCCGCACCCATATTACTGCATGCACATCTTGAGGTAGCATTCTACAACTGTGAAACATTTCACTGAACCGGTTTAAGAGGATATGCCCTCCCAAGGTTCCCCTTTTTTCCCCAGAAAATTGAAAATTTTGTGCAGCAACCATACTACAGTAGAACTTCTATGGCTTGAACTAAAATAACTCGAACACCATGGATGCCTCGAACCCTTTTGTGGTCCCTTTGTTCAAATTTAAACATAGTTCGACTTCGATATTTGGAACACCCCTTTGGCTCAAACTGTTTTCATGGTCCCTTGGGCGTTCGAGCCAAAGAAGTTTGACTGTCCTTCATTCAAATCTTCCGATGGTATACTAGTACTACAACTGTGAAATTTTTATCAAAATCTAAGCAGTCTTTTGAGAGTACATTCGCTAAGTTCCTTTCACTTTTTCCACAAAATATTCAAAGTTGCATCCGAACTTTGGGCACTAACCATATGACTTCATGTACATCTTAAGGTGGAATACTATATTACTGCAAAACATTTCATCAAATTCTGTGCCACCCATGGGGAGGACATGCACTGCCACTGACAAGGTACATGGAGGACAGCCAGATGGACATACAGACAGGTCGATTCCTTTGCACCTCCGAACTTTGTTTGCAGGACTATAAAAAGCTTGTAGCCATGGAGAGAAGACAATGAACAAATTAAGGAGACAATATGAGGCATCCTTTGGAATATCTTCATATCTGTTGACAGCAAAATGGGTGTGTTTTGGAATTATTTAAAGTAAGATATATGACAACAAATGAAAATGGTTCACAACACAAATTATAATGTAATTGTATAATGGTAAAAGAACATTTACAAAATGTAAACATCTACTAGTATGTTTGAACCCTGGCAGGAAAATTTACTGAAGCTTTGGACCCTGGCATTGTGAGGATGATATAGTTATGATAGTGTACAATGAACATGATTAAGTTTCAAATGTAATATCTGAAACACTTTTTCAACAGACATAATTTATCCTGCAATGGTTGTTCTGATAGACAAATACGACCCTATGAATATTTTTTTTTCATATTAGCAGGATAGTCTGGTAACAGACCAAGATTTTGAACAAAGAAAAGACAGAACAACTTGTTTGAAAACCTCAAAACTTTGATGTCACAGTGTAAAACCTAAGACGTCACAGACTGAACCAAAATGGCCGTAGTTGTTTACTATCTACTTTGTCCCTAAACACTGGGAAAATACATATTTTTTTATCCAAGAAAACAAGTTAATCCCCATCACAATTTTGCCCCTGTCCCAAGTCCAGGCTGTCAAGCTACTTTTGGTCATTCCTATAAACTTAAGAAAAGTAGGAAAATCAGAATCCAAATATAGGAGAAAAATAGGAACAAAATCTTCAATTTTTCTACAATTTTGCCAACTGCAAGCAAAGAATCATATATGAAAATTTTGTGATTGGGATGTAAAAAGGAATTTCACTTTTGCTTGAAGTGGAAAACAGATAAATTTAATTACAATATCGAATGACATCCAAATCTTTTGAAAGTTAGAGTTTTGAAAATCATTGTGCACGCTTTTGTGCAAAATTTTTTTTAAAACAGCATAGACAAAATTATCAAAAATAACCAATTTTACACTTGCATATTGATTCCAAAGAACAGAATATACAAAATGTAACATTCTAGTGTCAAATATAGGAAATTATAGGTAAATATGGTCTAATACAGGAAAATATAGGAGGTTTCTCAAATATAGGAAAATTTAGGAAAATATAGGAGACTTGACAGCCTGCAAGTCAGGAATATGTTGGTCATTGGCTTGTCCTTGTCTTCTTATAAAATTTTAGTTTCTTGATATAGTGGTTTTTGGATGTGGTTTGTTTCCATTGATTTATTCACTTTTTTTTACTTTTTTGGGGCCATTTAGGGCTTGCTATATGGTGTGAGGTTCCTCACTGTGTTGAAGACCATATGGTGACCCTAGATGCTTTGTTTTGGTCGTTTTGACCTGGATATGGGATGTTGTCTCCTTGGCATTTACCTCATTTCCTTTCTTTTTCATATTTAAAATGATTTTAATGATTGCAGGATAAAAACAACATAGGTACATTGTCAGGAAATATAAAATTTATTTGCATGTACTCGCTGGGTAACAATCTAGAAATGCTCGGTAAACCTCGTATTTCTACCTGTTTCTAAAGCTGGTCAAATTAATTTTATATTTTTTGACAATGTGCATATATTGTATATATATTTTGCTTTTCTTTAACTGTTCAAAGGCAAATGTTTGAGTGCATGAAAACAAAGAATTTGAATCTTCAACTACCATTTGTAAAATTATTTTTACCCTGTTTGTATAACACCTATACAGTAATGTACCAATAGGACTAAATTGAAAATTAAAATGACCACTCCATTCAAATTCACTCCCACACTGAAAACATGTTTTTGTTGTTCATAATATTTGTGAGAGCAAACATGTTGTTAAAAATACACCAATTACCTACATTGTATATGCGACACCTAGATCTTAGGGGTGTAACAATGCACTTATTTTGAAAACGATATGTTTTGCGATATTCTGCTAGTATAACGATTCATACTATGATGTATTTTAAAATTATTTGGTCCTTCGAAATTGGCTGCCATTACCAAAGAGTTCGCTTATGACATCAAGGAAATCAAAGGAGATTAATATAATCAGAATAAATTGAATGATTCATTCTAAAAACGTAATGTATTTTTTTTATTTTGCAATAACAAATTTTCATCAAAGGAAGCTCAACGATAGTTTTTATTCCACATGTTAAAATTACAGCCACATCGTTTGTATCGTAAGTGGCCTTCCTAGTATCATAAACCTAACCATTATAAAAAATACCGCGATTTGGGTACATACGGTGAATAGTTTCCCCCTTATAGATCTACATTTTTCCTTAAAAATCCTTAATATTATTCTCTTATCAAAAAAACCTTTCTACCTGGATGTTTAATTCAGTTTGCAATTGACATCCATATTGTAAATACCATACAAAGAGAAATATACATTCATACATTTTGATGTTTGTATAGATAATAAAAAATAGTGGAAAACAACTTAAAAGAAGACGTAAAACTCAAACATAAATTGCAAGAAACTGTGCATCCATCCCCAAGAAAAATCAATCCATTTTTTAAGGATTCCTGACCTCTCATTGGTTCTTCTTAAAGGTTTAACTCATTTGAGAATCGCCAACAAATAATTACATCATGATATAATATTGATACAATACCCTTGTATCAGATGGAATCTGTTGTTTTCAGTTTTTACCAAGAAACTACTTCATGCTTGACATAACGTCTTGCTTTTTGTTGACATGGATACATGTGTGACATCATGCCTTTCTTTTATCACCACAGTATGGTGATACAACTTTTTGTATCAGGAACCCTGTAGTAGGTAGTATTTCTTTCGTATATCATAGAAAAGCATGCACCATACATACAAATATGGTTGATGCTGGACATGACAGTAAGCGGGAATGGACTTTAACCATTCTACCTAACCAAGTCGCTCGTGCATAAAAATGAAGGTCACAGATGTCATCTAAAGCATGCACTGTTGTTGTCATCCCAGAATGCATCATACATACCAATATGGTTGATGTGGGACATGACAGCAAGCAGGAATGGACTTTAACCATTCTACCTAACCAAGTCACTCATGCGTAAAATGTAGGTCACAGACGTCATCTAAAGCGTGCACTGTGCTGTCATCTATATACCAATATGGTTTATGTGGGACAAATCAGTAGACGGGAATGGACTTTAACCATTCTACCTAACCAAGTTGTTCATGCCTAAAATGTAGGTCACATACAGCATCCGAAGCATGCATTGTTGTTGTCATTCCGAAATGCATCATACAGTACACACATAATTTTTCAGTTATTAAACACTCAGGTCTGACATATTTCACAGTGTAAACACCGGCAATTGTCTATGAAAACTCCAGCAAACTTCCTGTTGTTAATTAAATAGAAATATATTGGCAAGTCATAAATGTCAGTGACTGTGTAAACACCAGCATTTCACCAGCAATTGTCAGTGTTTTCACTCATGTCAGACCCTGGTGTTTTGTTACTGAAACTCTCTGTGTGTACTGTACATACCAATATGGTTGATGTGGGACGTGTTAGTAACCATTCCTCCTAACCAGGCAACAAAGCGGAAACTAGGCGTATCACATAAGCGCCCCTCACTTTGTGAGGTGAGCTAAAAATGTGTATCTTTATGTATCATGTAAAATAGGGTTCTGTTTAAGAGCTCTCCCACTTGCCCGGGGCAAGTAAAATCTGTGCATGGCAAGTTCAATTTGACCCTGACTTGTCTGCTTGTCGAGTTGAAATTATAATTATCTTCAATTCTGAATGTAGAAGGGTAAGCTGATTTTAGGAAGGGCAAGTAACATTTATCAGTTACTTTTCTGATGGGCAAGCTGATGATTAATTTCTTAATCAACCCCTGGATTGTTAATTGGCCATATCATCAAAAACAAACACCTAATTTGATATTGTTAGATGCTTAATTGAACAAGGCAAAAGTCCAGTCTAAATATAATTCTGAACCAGACAATACTTGAATACAAGATTTTGTTTTGTTATACAACATGTACAATAATTGTTGAAAAATGTCTTGATATTCAATGTTCAGTCTAGAATTTGGATTAAGAGGGTCATGCCGACCCAAGTTCCCTCATCATAGGGGGGCCAAAACTTGAAGTTGAGGGCCAGTGAAAAAAATTATGGACACTAAGTCATGAACTTCGTTGACCGTGACATAGCAGTTTAAGAATACCCATTACAGCAACAGGACGTAAAGGGGTTATTTTTATTAGTTTTAACACAAAGTGAGCATGTCATATGCTGTTTATCTCTATCAAAAAATTGAAGCCAGTCTTTGAATATTAGGGTATCCCGAATAATCCAGGCGTTATATTCCACTCACTACGACCGCTACATTAATGTAGAAGGAGAGAATCGGGTACGGAGAGGGCTTGAATAATTTGAGTTAATATTAGGGTCAACCATGCTGAAATTTTCGAGTTGCCGATCATAGTGACAATGTCGCCGATTGTTCAACGTTTTGAGTTTCTAAATTGTCCATTTCATTTTGATTCCCAAATGTGGGTGTTGCAGTTTTCATTCACTTATCCCCCTGTTGGGACAAAATAAGAAGAAATTCACATGCGTCATAAGCGTGAATGTCAATGACCTTGTAATAATCTAAACAATACAGACGCTTATTTACTACGACTTCTGATCCGCCTCATTGAAAATCACCGTACTGATTCTGAAGGACATATATAATTTTAAATCCTGTTCGGACTCCCATTTATGGTAAATTTCGAAAGGGGAGATATCAAAACAGTAGAAATTACAGCGCGCCCGTATTCGCACAGAAACAATTAGTGGTGTTCAATCAGATGAAAATACCAACCGAATATCTATCATAATCGGTTAGGCTTAACCGACCGATTATCGGTCATAATCGGTTATCCTGCAATTCCTCTTTTAATTTTGCTTTAGGACTTTTGAATATGTGTCTATAGTATGATATGCTTGCTTTTCATTAGAACTAATGAATAACCATTTTTGCGCCTGTTCCAAGTCAGGAATATGTTGGTCATTGGCTTAATTTGTCCTTGTCTTCTTTTAGTTTCTTGATATTCGAGTTATTGGGTGTGGTTTATTCACTTCACTTTTGGGGGGGGGCATTTAGAGCTTGCTAAATGGTGTGAGGTTTCTCGCTGTGTTGAAGACCATATGGTGATCCCTAGATGCTTTGTTCTGGGTCGTTTTAACCTGAAGATGGGATGTTGTCTACTTGACATTTACCCCATTTCCTTTCTTTTTCATATTCTTATATTCTGAACGGTTCAGTTTGTAATTGTGAAATTTTTACATACAAATGTACATAATAAACCTTTAGTTCCTTTGCTTAATTTGGATAACCACTGACTTTCCCCCATAAACCTATGCACTACCTGAAGACTGTTTTGACCAAGTTTGGATCTAACTGGCCTATTAGTTTTTCAATTGGGAAGACCTTTGAAACTGTTCCAATAGAATCCAGTGTTAACCTATAATTCACTGGCAGCCATCTTGATAGAATCAAAACTTGCTGGACATATTAAATGAGTCTATCTGAAGTGCATTGACCAACTTTTGTTGCAAAAGTACTGATAGTTTCAGAGAAAAGGATTTAAAAATATGTTCCCATAAGGTCTGATGTTAAATTATGTTCCCTGCTGATGGCCATCTTGTTTCTGGTATAGAATTTTTTGTACAAGGGATAACCCAACGATTACTGTAACTTATTTTAGTTCCATTTGGGCAAGCAGTTTGTGAGAAAAAGATCTTTATATATGTGCCCATAGGCTCCAGTGTTAAATAATGTTCCCTTCTAGCAGCATCTTTGAACCCCCAAAACAACGTTTTATATAGGGACCACTCAAGGACTGTTGTAACCAAGTTCATTGTTCCAATAGACCATATCCGAGTTCTGGTATTCAGATTCACCAGCAGTTGTTTGTTCGCCCTATGTCACAAACGTGTCCGCCCCATGTGACCAAGAATGTACTTCAACAAGATAGTTTCACGACGTTTTAGGCTTTATGACGTAACGTCTTCTACACTGTGACGTGGTCTGGTAAATCCTGATACTAGAACTTGGATTTGGTCTATTGGTCCAGTAGTTTCAGAGGAGAAAATCTTTAAATTTAAATGTTCCTGATGGACAGACAAAGAAGAAGGACAATGAATAGATGATGAAAAGACTAGGGAACGACGGAAGATGACGGATGCAAAGTGATGGCAAAAGTACATCCTGTTTTTAACAAGTTGAGCTGAAACTGATCAGGGAGGGCAAGTTCTCAAATGTACTTACTTTTCATGGCCTTCCTATTTTTTCCCTAAAGGTCACATGTACTTTTAGTTAACCGATTATCAATCGATTGAAGAAAATCTCAATTGATTAATCACATCTGGATAGTCAACTGACCGATTTGAGACATTTTCCGATCATCGGAACACCACTAGCGCAAATCAAGAAAAAATCTCAGGAATGGCACAATGGCGCGCTCTAGATTAAACAATGGATATCATACATATTATACACATACTGCCTGCATTTGAAGATGGTACATGTATACTAGATTACCACATGAAGGAAGTATATCACCAGAGAAGGTAGTCTAAGGTGATATTCTTTTCTGAGTGTGTTAATCTAGTATACATGTACCATCCGAAATTAAAGGCAGCATGTATATCTATATATATTGGTATATCTTTACACCTTTATTTTGTACATGTTTGTTTCTTGCTAGCCAATCAGGTTATGGCTTTTTATTCTTTTCGAACACAACCAGCTCCAATCAAAATCTCAAGTCAGAATAAGATCTGATAGCAGCATGCCCGCTGCATTTTGCAGTTGGGGGAACATGAACCCTTTCAAATTTGCTAGTACAAGGTATTTTTTTAGGGTACATATATATGTATACCAGTAAGTTTACTTCACTATGATGTATACTTGAAACAGCTTCGCAAGGAGCCTATCAAGTTGCATAACAAATGCCGAAAACTATTTTCCTTTCACTTTTGATTCGAACAATACATTTTGATCTAAGACCAACAATGTTCAATGATCAATTTTTCAAATGCATGTGCATCATGTGCATATAATGTAGGCGAATTACGTACTGCAGTACCAGTTGGGCATGCTGTGATAGTCTGAACATTATAAATCACGCAAAATTTCCCTTGTGCAAATTTACAGTCATGATCAAAATAACCTGATATGGCAAAAAAAGAAAACTAAAAAAAAATTTTAAGGTATTATTCCCCACAAGGCTACAAAAAATTGTCTTCTGAACTTGCTTTGTAAGTTCTAAAAATTTCCACCTGGAATAATTTTAGTCTTATAGTTTTTATCAATTTGAAAAGTCATGCTAACAATAATAAAATAAGGCTCTTTACCAGATGATTGTCATTTTTGCAGCCTGAAACCTAATTTTAAATGGTTAAGCTCAAGAATAAAGTCAGACTTTTGGACCCGATACTTTAATGTTTTTTACCAGTCCTACTGCCAAAATTTTGATTTTGTCCATCAGGAAAACTGGGTAAGTTTAACAATCCCATTTGTAATGTTAATGGTTCATAGCAGGGCATTTAAGTCCTGTCTCTTGTAGTACATGTAATACAGCAAAAGATGATCAAAAGCAGCATAACTTATGTAGCAAAAATCCACTGAAAAATGCAAATGGGGTTTATTTTAAATCACATGGAGTCAACCTGCAAAGAACAAGTACACTTACAGATTTATCTACTATACGTTCTCCATATATTAAATATTCCGTCAGAGATGTCTCCTCCCCATTGTTAGCAGGGCGTGACAGCCTCCGTAATCCAACATTACTTAATCCGCCACCTCCCATTGGCACCCAACCTCCACTGGAATCATCTCTTGTCATCACCTGTGCTTGTACCTGCACAAGGAAGTCTTCACTGCAAAAATAAAACATACATGTTTCTTGTTACAGACACAAATGCTGAAATTTTCCGTCTAAATATACATGTTGTATTTCTCGGTTTTTCACTGTACCTAGAATGAAAAGACAAAAAGATATTCTGTTAATAGCTGGAAAATCTTTTGATGCGCATATTTGAATTCATTTCTTGACTTTCCATATCAGCGTCTCTGAACGGGTTTGATGGCTTTTGGAAGCAATGGATGAGAACCTTTGAAAACTGCTGTTTCTTGTCTTTGAAAAAGATATGTGATAACTTAACATGTAAACCTATTAATTTTAGCCGCTGCTTATTTTTTCCGTTTTTGAAAGATCAACATAATTGCAGATATCAATTTTCACAGTTTTCAATGTTAAAAAGGCTTTTCTACTCAAAAACATGCAGTCATTGGACATACCGTATTTGACCTTTTTAGCGCCCCTGCTCCAATAAGCGCCCCCACACCGTATTTCAAAGTCAAAATGCACAAGCGCCCCCTCAAACTCCCTAACTGCCAAAATTTACTTACATTTATTTGCCGATGTAAAAGTTTTGAGCAGGAATATTATCGGCGTAATTTTAAGAAAAAGAATGTTCACATAGCCCTTACAACTCCTGAGTAACGATATCTATCTATTTATGCCGAATTTGCATGATTGGTTACTGTTATTTTCTCGTTTCATCACTATTTTAACAACCGGAAGTTGAAGACGCATTATAGAACTTAATGACAATGAGGGTAGCGGACATGCATAAATTCCGGTTTTGCCGATTCAATTAAGGGTCCCTGTTTTTGAATTTTCTAAGCGCCATGGGCGCTTATTAGGTCGAATACGGTAATTATTCGTCACCTGCAATATTTTCCTTTATATACAACATGTATAAAACCACATTTTTTCAATAAAGGGCTACGCCGATCGCAGCATGTCGACCACTGAAATTTGGAACAAGTGTAATTTAAAGTGAATGTGGACACAGTTAAGAGCTTGTCACAGTATCTAGATGGACAGAATAAGTAGCTTGACACAGTAATAAGCTGGACACAATCTAGGGAACATACAATTAGCCCTTAAGATCCCTGAAAGCTATAACTGTATGAGTTATGATAAATCTATTGATATACTTCTGACAGCTTACATCAAAATGAATCCAAAGAAAAAATTCCCAACAAACTGGGATTAAAAATTAAGATTTTACATATTTTGAAAAATTGAGATTTCGGCCCCTTTGACCCATATAACTCAAAAACAGTAAGAGATACACAAAATTTGTCACATACTTCTGAATGCTTAAAACAAGATGCATCTAAAGAAGAAAAATCCAATCAAAATCTGATGAAAAATGAAGATTTTACATATTTTGAAAAATTGTAATTTCGGCCCCTTTGACCCCTTATATCTCGGAAACAGTAAGAGATATGCCAAATCTGTTGACATTTTACCGAAAGCTTATAATAAGAATAATCCAAAGAAAAAATCCCATCAAAATCCGATAAAAAAATAAAAATTTAAGGTAATACATTGTATGCACATTTGAAAATTTGGCCCCTTTTGGCCCTCATAGCTCTGAAAGGAAACAAGTTATCAAAAATCTAATGGTTATGCACTGTGGTATTTTTTTGATATGTACCAACTGCAAAAAACTGCATCAAAATCAGACAAAATTTAGAAATTAAATTTTTTTGAGATTCACCCTTTTTGGGCCCCAATTATCTCGTGAACGGTACACCAGACATGAAATCTGTTGACCATTCCAGATCAGAAATTTCCTCAGGAGCACAGAGAAAGAAACCCCATCAAATTCCAATAAATAATAAAGATTCTATGAAAACACCCAATTTGTCCCTTTTTGGCCCTTTTTTTAAAACAGGCAGGGCCACAATTTCAAAAACCACTCCATTGATTGATCAATTGGATTTAAAGTTACTGACAAAAAACATAAGTGTCTACAGACAACAAGGATGAAGACAGCACCATACCATTATACAACCCCAAAATTTTTGCGGTCGTATAAAAAATTATTGTGAAGTCATTTCTTATCCGATTTCAACGAAATTTTCATCATTAGACCCCCGAATTTTATATAGTTTAATTGTTTATTTGGACATAATTTTATGACCTCTGCAAAGTTTGAAGTGAATTGGCCAAATAGTTGTTAAGTTAGAGCGTGACATATGAAACGGATGAACAGACAGACGGACGTCAATCGGACATTGGTATACCATATAACGTCCCTCATTAGACGGGCATATAAAAATGGTATGATAGGTACATGTATATGTTGCTGGGTTTTGAATTGCATGGTTTAAGTCAACTACAAAATCCATGAAAATTGAAACCCAACAAATATTAGTACTTTCACAATCATTATATATAAACATGATAAACATGCATAAAAAGAAATGTGACATGTTGTTCATATTACCTACTTATAAAAGTATGTTGCAATCTGCTGCAATTGTACTGCAACAAATACGGAAATGTGCACAGCATTATTTTACTATTACAATGAGAGAAACTTGGTAACATATTGAGTATCATCTAGTTTTTAAGACGCATTTATTGTGTTGCAGTTGCACATGTTCATCTCGTGTTCTTTAATGTCTGGGTCACATGTACGTTCTTCCTCGATGAGATACAACCACCTATATTTTGTACATGGGACCCGATCAGAATGTCTTCCCTCACATTTCAGTCAAAGTCATAACACTTATCCCCAAACAGGACCTTTGTTACATGCTATAAAGGGCTACAGTACACTGAGTGCAGCATTATATGACGGCTGCATGTCTACCCCTGAAGTGTAATTTAAAATGAATGTGAACAAAAGCCCTGTCCTTGATAAACTGGAGTTTTCTATGTATCGTGTGCGTTTTTGTCACATGTACATTCACTCCATATCCTTTCATTTTTTCTCACAGTTAAGTGTTTGACATGGTAAGTAGCTTAACACAAACTAGGGAACATAAAATCGGCCGCAGTAAATTGATAAGAAATATAATGAAATGTTAAGACTTTGAAACTTGAATACTCAATAGATGGAGATTTTCAAATTTGACAGATGGGTAAAGTCTCCCCATCCAGCTTCTGCTGAAATCACTGGTATCAGTATCTCAAAAGATCTGTTTAACTACTGAAGTGTTTAATTGCAAAATGTAAATCACTATGGCCATAATCAAAAAAAAAATTTGTTTCCCCTTACCTGACCTTACCTAATAATGTTGAGTATGCATGTCATGTAGGTAGGAAGAAAAAATTTATTTAATTTTTACTCTAAAGAGGTTCAAAATAACTGATTTTTATCCAAATTTGAGTAAAAATAAATTCTTTCTGAAAAGTCTATAAAATTATTTGAGAAGGGCCATTTTTCTAGAGTCACTAGCTAGGATAAGGGGAAACAAACATTATTTTAATTTAGACATAAAATATTTACCCTAAGTTATGTTCTAGAAAAAGCAAAACTAGAGGCTCAGATACTGAGCCTGTATCGCTCACCTGACAAAGATGCTTTTAAGCCATGCCTATGCTGATGACCAAAAATGTTTTGAAAATGTGATTTTCCCATAGGGTCCAATGTTAAACTATGTCCCATGCTGGCGGCCATGTTTTTTTATCGGATCCAAACAAAATGAGCAATCTTTGTTTAGGACCCTTAGTACATCATTCCTGTAAAGTTTGGTTGAATTTACTTCAGTGGTTTTAGAGGAAAAGATGAAAATGTGGTTTCCCCATAGGGTCCAATGTTAAACCTATGTTCCGCGCTGACAGCCATGTTTTTTATCAGATCGGAATGAAATGAGCAATCTTTGTAAAGGACTTTCCATACATCATTCCTGTAAAGTTTGGTTGAATTTGCTTCAGTGGTGTCAGAGGAGAAGATGAAAATGTGAAAGTTAACAGACGGACAATGGACGCCAAGTGATGATAAAAGCTCACATGGCCTTGGCCAGGTGAGCTAAAAGTTGTAAATGATGTGAATATCACAAAATGTAGTCCATACACATGGCTAGGGCTTGTTTAATCATGCTTGGGAGGATAATGCAGCAGTCTGTGCCTTTAGCCACTAGCCCTACGCCCGAGACTAGTAAAATCGGTGTCAGGCTGGTAAAAATTTGAAGTCACTAGCCTGTAGGGCTAGTCAAAATTGTACTTTATTGAAAAAGAATCTTCTATAAGAACTAGTGAAATGGAGTTCAGGCTAGTACAACACAGGGTCTTACTAGCCCCTTCAGACTAGTGAATGAAAGGGTTTTTGGCACATACTGATACAGCTTAATGACCAGTGAACTTCCATGTATACTGTCATTTGTAAACCCAACTAATTTTTGCTGATACTTTATTTAAGTTTTGTCTATCCTGGTCAACTCTGTGGAGACCAATTTTCGCAATGTTTTTGTTTCAGACGATACATTTGTATAAGGGTTATAATTATTCAGGACGATTTACTTTTGTGACATTTTCAAGATATAAAAATTAATCGCTCATGAAAATTAGTAAGTTTACAGTATTTCATATAAAAAGTTCTACAAATCTGTAAGAAAATTCTCCAAATTTTATTTTATGGCTGTATAAATATTTACTTTCAAGAGATTTTCACTGTTTAAAAAAAGACCAATATACAGTTTTTTTTCAAGTGGCTCAAATTTTTTAATGTCCAGTAGTTTCTATATTGCCACAGTGTAGTTATATAAATTTTTAATCAATCATGTCAATGGTAAATAAAGAATAGTGCTACAAATTTTGGATGAAATAGTGTAACAGTCTGCTCCGTTAGGCACTAGTCCGATGCCCGAGACTAGCTAGAGTTAATATCATAATAAACCCAACGTGCAGTTGTGGTGCACCCTGAGAGGATGCCTACCATTTCGTTTTTGAGTGTACTAAATATAATGAAATACGTCGTCACTTGCTTTCAAATCTTAACCAATTGCAAACTGAGCTTGAAATTAATCTCAAATTATTAACATGTGGAAATAGCAATTAGTCAACAGAAGTTAATATTGCGATATTCAATGAAGTTTATAGTTATATAAAAAAGTCAAAACGTTTCCTCATTGTTTGATTTAAATTATATTTCTGTCAACGAGTCCATGATTATGATTATAGTCAGTATATTTAAAAATCTACATATTTAGTAATTGTTCAAATCTGTTGCATGCTCTACTATTATTGTATAATACTGTATATGGGAGAAGACTTCATAAGCTGGATAAGCTTGTGTCCTATCCCTTTTGTTTAATGAGCAAATAAAATTGTTATAAACTAAAGTAAATTTTAATTCGGACTAGTAAATTTTTTCAACCACTAGTCCAACAGGACTAGCAAGAATTTTTTGTTGCAGAAATTTTATATTGCATTTTCTAGACAACATGCTAAATTTGCATTGCCTTTCATCACGGTAAAATTTTTCAGATCTGTTACCTCAACTAGCCCGAAGGACTAGTTATGAAAAAAGTTTTTGGCGCAGACTGGTGTAAGGGTACGACCATTTGATTTTCAGGGCCAGGGCTTGGACGAATTTGCTTTCAAAACTTATTTATTTTCACAAAAATCTCAAACAAATTATTTATTTCACAAAACATTGCCAAAATGTCACATCAAATTTATTTGCAACAAAAATTTACTGTTCAAAACAAAATTAAAATTATCTATTTACAAACACATGCACTATTTCACTGGCATCCAGATTAAATTATTTACAAAATTGCCCAAGCCCCCACTGCCAAAATCAAGTAGCAGTCCCCCAATACATGTAAATTATTGGTGGAAGTAAATAGTACATATATATGTAAATTTTAGTTTTTGTTGAAACAAAGACAAGAAAAGAAAACAACTGATCATAAAATTATTTCTAAATCACAGGAAGCTGCTGCATAGTATACCCATGAGAAAATTACATTAAAAGTAGACAAGAAATGAATGAAGTTTTAGAGAATTTTCATCGTTGTTCACACTTACATGAAATAAACAGGGAAATTATAAAAATTCACCCACATTTATCACCAGCCATATACTATGATACAAGTAAATTTACTTAAAAATAATGAAAAATGGATACATGTAGTGTTCATGCTTTTAGTTAAATTTCTTAATTTCACTCACATTTGTCACCAGCCATATTATTGGATAACAGCTAGTAAATTTACTTAAATGGATACATGTAGTGTTAGTGCTTTTAGTTAAGGGCATATCCAATAGTTTCAGGGGAGATAATAGAAAACACAGAAAAAAGCAGTTTTTCCCGGGAATATGACGTTGATAACTGTAACATCACAAAATAATTCCCATTGTTTTTGAGGAAAGGTAATTTGTTCCTTCCAATTTGGCAGACTTTATGCGGGTTACAGACGAGAGATTTGTTAAAAGTTGCATATTGTTATGATTTACTCTTAAACTAACTCTGTGACCTATGTTGCTTTTGCTATTTTTGAGTAGCTTATTATTTGAAGAACACAATGTCAGAATTTCATAAAATCGACAATATGAGAAGCCTTTTAAATATTGTAAGTTTGACCATGTAATTCCACATTTCGTGCAACTTTTTCCGTAATATGTGCTACATACTATTTAATTTAGTAAAATATAACAATTTCTTAAATCAAATCAATTTTTCTGTAAATCCTTAAAACTTTAACTTGAGTTTTTCTGTTGCTCTGGTACAGAGTAGATTAAAAACACTTTCTCAATTAATTTTAAAACTAGAACTTAATTTTTCTAAAAAAATGCAAAAATGCTTGATGTTTTAAGCCAATTATCATGGAAACAAGATCAGCGACCTAATATTTTCTTGTCATTTTTGGAATCCTTGGCACTTGTTTAACAACATATCTAAAAATGATGAAAATGACAATACAGCAAGAAACTGTTGGATATGCCCTTAAATTTCTTAACTACCATGTGAAATGAGCAAAGACAGAAATATTTAATTTCTATTTGTCTATCATGTCTATACAAGATACTGACATACATGTACATTTGTACCGTTAATTTTACTTGGTCATCAGACAGAATTTCCTACGAACAAACAAAATTTGAATTTCCTCTTCTTTCTCATCACTAGTACTCACCTGATACATTTATCAATACAAAATGACAATAGAACATGAACATTTGATGGGCTTAATAGATGCTAACAACAATTTCTATTGGGCCAATTCAAAATATAATGCCACTACGGCACTGCCCAAAGTGATCCTTGACTTACGCTACATGTACTAGATATGGAAGTGCAGAATTACAGTACATAGAAGGCACAAGTCCTATAATATAAGACTTTGTGGGTTCACATTGTTCACGTTGATCATTTTCACCTGACTTTTTCATTTTTTGACTGCCGAACTACTAAGTCTTTTTTGATAGTTGCCATTTTTACGTAAGGCAATCTAGTGGAATTTATTCATCAATTTCTGACAGTTGTTGTACTTGACATAGTGATTTAGTGTTATTAACTGTCTGTTTCTGTATTGGCCCTGTATAGATTCGAGGTAAGCTGTATGTACTGGTCCCGAGATCCGGAGAGCCAATACAGCTGATCGAGAATCTATACGGGGGGCCGATACAGAAACAGACAGTTCATAACACTTTTTTCTTTTAGCACTTATACATATACATTTTTTTGTTGTTACTGTTGTAAAAATGGGGTGCTCTGTTTCTGATTATCATTTCAGTTTACCCCATCCCCCCTTGTTTGTTAACTTATCATAGTGATATGACAAAGAAAGAAATTTATCCTGTATTCTGTACAGCCGTCAAATCATAATAGGTATGAAAGTTGATCTTTAGAACCATCAGGTTTCTCGTACTTTCACTTTTTTATGTTGAAGATGTAATTGTGCCTTTGGATTTATTGTCCTAAAGGACTTACTGATACACAAGTTACAGAGTTATAGAGAGGAGTTCCGTCTATAGATATTTGGTTTTACTTTACCCATTTTAATTGATACTTTTTATGTAGTCGTACATGTATCGATCGGGTTCTTTTCAAAAATAAAGTTCGGCTTTCCCCTTGGAGTCAGGATAAAAATAGGTCGTCGAGTTTTATGATTTTACATGTATGTTAAGCTTTTGAAAAAAGAAGAATTTATTTTAATATTGCACATGGGAGTAGATTTACAGACTGGAATTATTATATTGAGAAAACATGTTACAACTATCGTGAATATGCCCGCTCACCAGTTGACCTCATTGAACCCTGTATTGGCCCGGGACAATGCAGGATCTGCCTGTATTTGCCCGGACCCAAAAAGCTGTATTAATATCACAATGGCTAAGCCATCAGTATGACATATGCCGTATTTGTCACATTATGGCTGATTTTATCATATTACAGAACTACTTCTACTCCATATTATAAAGTTAGTTTTGTAGGTACATTTGTAGTTCAGACCAAATGATTAGCCCTATCAATGTCATAGTACATGAATTTTTTTTCCTGCGCTTGATGTCTGTACATAAATATTTTCACTGTTCTTGTATTTAATTTCTGTCTGTGTAGTTTGGGATGACTTTGAAAATTAAAGCTTCACTGTCTGACTGTTTAGATTCTTTTTATCTTCTCATTCCTGTACTAACATATGACAATCAGGTATGTTGCATGCAACGAGAACAAACTAAGTCTTAAAACAAAAAATGCAACTAAAATTATTATCATTGATAAAGCAATTGACATTGTATGCATCACATTTCAAATAATAATGTGCAACATTTAAATATTTGCAATAAACAAATAGAAACATGTACATATACAGTGAAGTAGTGTAAAAGGCATAAAAAATGTCACCTTAATTGACTGACCCACAATTCAAGAAAACACAAATAATGAGATGATGATCCAGAAATACCTATTTTCCATTTTCACAGACTGGAACCATGCAGTAATTTGTCCATTTTAGCAGTTACATGTATCTCTTATCGATGTCACAACAAAGACAAAGTAGGGAGAAATCAACATTTTTTTCAATATTTTTCGACGTATGCAGAATACATCACCGAAGAAGACAAAGCAAAATTTTGATGGGTTAAAACTGTACTAAGAAAAAA
The DNA here is from genome assembly GCA_002080025.1 of Modiolus philippinarum. Taxonomy (NCBI): domain Eukaryota; kingdom Metazoa; phylum Mollusca; class Bivalvia; order Mytilida; family Modiolidae; genus Modiolus; species Modiolus philippinarum. The sequence goes on from MJUU01004184.1 coordinate 141,198, forward strand.
ATAAACATGATAAAGAACAAGGTTATTTTGAACCCCAGTTAATTTTTATTTGTATACATGTACCTTTGATCTGACTGATAAGTTACTGTTAGTCATATTTATTAAATACTAAATATAATTTAAGAAGCAAAGAGAAGTACCTTCAAAAATACAGCTATGTAAAAACCTGACCAAGAGTTGATCCCAGCTTACAAAAAAGATGGAACGGCCAAAGAAAAATTGGCTGCAGGAATTAATTTAATCTGCATTGAAAATGTAGGTCAGTATACCATTTTTTTTTGTTGCAGGTAGAGAGTTTGTATACGGAGAAAATACATGTAGTGTTCTATAGATGATAATCCTCGTGTCCTATTGGATAATGTTGAAAATAATTTAATTATATACATGTAGAAACAATTAATTTGCAAGGAACAACAAATTGTTTATTAACCAAATAATAACATAAAATGAAAAAATACTGTAGAACAACATAACATATGTGTGTATTGCACATTAATACAATATGTAGACTGTGAAAGGTGTGTACAGACAATCTTGAATATCTGCAAATTTCATTTTCTATGCACCAATGTGCAATTTAATTTGTACAATAAAATCTTTCTGGTGGTGTTTGTGCAGTATGTTTCATGATGTAATTAGCCTTAATTAAACTTACCTTGCAAAATGATAATTATGATTGAAAAATGGAAAACCTGACCTGTCATTCATTACAATTTATGAATGAATCCCAGTCGGGGAATCGCGAGATTTTCATTCAATGAATAAAACAAACTAGCGACTCAGCATTTGTTGATTCTAATGTGTAAGGCAACGTTTTAAAAAATATAAAGATGGATGTATCACTTGACAGAACTATGTCTTCGAAAAATACAAGTTGAAATCTAGCCGCCTCCATGATGCAAGCAACAGAGTCAAGACGGTCGAGAACTCGTCATACCAATTTTTGTCTTATTATCTTCGATGTCAGACTTTTATACGATTTATGTAAGAACTTACTTCTGTTTGATATCTTCGGTCATCTTCCCTGATCCATTTTAATGTTATTATATGTACATTTTGTACATCACACAGGTTATAATTGTCTCAATATTTCGACAGGAAATGCTTTGGACAGAAATGTTGAAAGTGTGCCACATTCGCTCCAGAATATAGTCCCTCAATCAATCCAACCACACAACAAATTATCGAATTGATGACTAAATAGTATGAAATTGTGATAACGTCTATTGCATTATTAATTGCAAAGTATTGTAAATGTTGTTTTACCTCTCAAAAATATTTAACACTATATTTGCGGATGAATTTTAAAACCCAACATGGCTACTCGATAGTTCAACCATAGTGCACGGACTATTTCATTTGTAACTTCTAAAGCACCTTGTAACCCAATATCTCACTGACATACTTTGAACACCAGAAATGCACAATTATTTTACACTTAAGATAATGGATTGCATATTTGTTTTTACGCTCTATGATTTATTCAAAACAATAAATAGGATGCATAAATGCCACATTGATATTTCTTATGTAAATTACTTTCTGGCCAACTTGACCAATGAAAATTCAGATGTAAATTAATGTCAATCATTCACACGCGAATGGAAGTGTAAAGCGTATTAGTAGTGTCACAAAAATGACGTCACGAAAAAAGTGTGGCCACGCCTATCGAAACTGTGTTTATTGTTTAGCAAATATTTATGAATGAAATTATCTGACAATATTTATCGTGGAAAACTTCATTCACCATAAACATAATTTATCAGCTATTTAATATAGGTTTATGATATTGGAAAATTTTTAAAAAGGTGATTGATAAGGGGCCACCTGATTAATGATAATTAATGTCATGTGTATGGCAAATATGTCAGATCTTCAAGACTAGAACGACCCTGATATGCAGTTGCCCAAATAAAAAATTCCAGACACTTATTCGACGGTAATAGAAAACAAAACAAATTGAAAAAAACAAAAAAAACAAAACAAAACAAAACAAAACAAAACAAAACAAAAACAAAAACAAAAACAAAAAACAAAAAAAAAAAAAAAAAAAAAAAAAAAAAAAAAAAAAAAAAAACAGATAAGAATGGTCAGCATGAGTAAACTATGAGAGTCGTATATCCTTAAAAATACATCTCGATCCTAGTCCAGGATTGCACAACTTCGTTTGACTTTGTACAGATGGGGGGAGGCTTTGTTGGTGGAATGATCAGACAGTATTGAACTTACCATGAGGTACCAGTGGCGGATCCAGACTTTCTGCTATGAGGGGGCCCGAACCATATATTTTTTATTAGAGGGGGCCCGAACCATATATTTTTTATTAGAGGGGTCCGGAACCCAATTTTCAAAAAAAAAAAAAAACCCTAGGAATTCCAAATATTTTCCAACCTAAAGGGGGGCCTTAAATCCGCCACTGGGTACATGTATGAGCATAGCTTATTCTTTAAGGCCTTATGGTGACTTCACCTGGAGACGAAGAAAAACATTGAATAGTTGCTTTGTTTTACTATGTGTTTGTGAGGAAACTTTCTCTCATAAAGTGCATTTACCTCCACATCCCTTCATTGCTCACAATATAGGATAATATAAGTGTTAAAGGATGAATTAAATATTAATGCCGGGTTGCAAAGAGGTATGGCCACTTTCTCGTAAATTCAGTATTTCACTCAGCAAACCAATTTCGCACATGCATTAATCTTCTCCAAAACTTTTAAAAGGTCATCTGTTATATACATCAATTCAAATGCATTTTCATACAAAAGATTCGACCACTGAACTTGCCACTTAAATGCAATTTTGACAGATTTTTACAATGACCATAGAACTTGCCACTTAAATGCAATGTTGACAGATTTTTACAATGTTCATAGGTTTTTGTTAAAATTCCTGGTAAAGGACCCCAGAACCAAACAAACTGCCATTCTGAAGGGCAAATGTATATACACTCCCAACAAAAAATGGTTTTGGTTCTCGGTGTTCTTCATTGGCGGATCCAGAGGGGGTTCCGGGGATTTGAACCCCCCTTTTTTCTGGACAATCATGTATTTTTTAATGAATAATCCAAATTTTCGGGCCTCGTTCCGCTCGGCGAAATTTCCCTTCATTTCCAATTGGAAACCATCCTTTCTGATTGTCTGGATCCGCGCCTGTTCTTCGAGTCGTATATCATCTTGCAAAAACACATCTTTCCAAAAAAAATAAATAAATAAATAAATAAAATAAAATAAAATAAATAATAAAATTGGCACAAAAGACTATTTAAAGCCACGTTCCACTGCTAATATGTCAGAAAGCATACAAGGTTGGCATATATCTATGAATTCCCAGGAAGTACATGTACCAGAGACCACTTTACTTAATTTTCGACAAAAATTGAGCATTTTCGGAAAATGGCACCACATAGGAACGAATTTCACGACTAAATGACCATACTTCTTTGGTTAAGAAAAACTACGATTTTCAATTCAACTCAGTACATATTCATTCAGATAATTCGGATATATGTACAAACTGTGATAAACTTATATATATATATATAAAATGAAACACTGCCAATCAAAGATTGCGTTCCCCCGCTACCCCTTTTTGGACCCCCACCCCTTGTAAAAAATATAAGTGTTTTGGAAACTAAATTTCTTTTTGTTGAAACAATCATTGTTACTGTAAAACACCAAAAAGATATGAATTTCAAAAAGTATAGGTTTCTGATAATTTCAGGAAATGATCCAAATTAGAATCAAAGATTTTTGCAACCTGACTGTTGAAAATCATCATTTTTACTGCAAGGAATTGAAAAGATATGGTTGCTAGGTAGAATTCCAAAAAATAATGAGTCTTTGAGAGTTTCAGGAAATTTACCAAACTTAGAATCAAAGAATTTTGCAATCCGACTATTGAAAATGATCAATGATACTATTAGGCATCAAAAAAGATATGGTTGCTAGGTAGAATTCCAAAAAGTAATTGGTCTTTGAGAGTCTCAAAAAATTTACTAAAATTAGAATCATTTTTCTTGCACTCTGATTATTGACATTAAAAAGTTGTTTAATCATAAAACTTCAACTATTGGAATTTCAAAAATTATTAGTTTATGACATTTTCCAGGAAATTTACCAAATTTAGCACCGGAGTCTAAATTCTTAAAGCTTAGAATGGATTCAAAGAGCAATTCCAATAATTCCTCACGAAAATATAAACCACAAAATCAAAATTATACATAGTGTTCAATTAAGTCGTTATGATGAGTACTGATTGTTTTACATTTTTTGGCCCCTTAAGGGCATGCTTCCAGGGGTCATACCAAAAGTTCGCTATCATCAGTAAATGAGATGCATATAATGGAACTTGCATACAAAATTTCAGCTTCAAAACATGAATACTTCAGAAGATTTCGCTTATTACTGGATATCTCGAAATACATTTTTCCGCCCTGAGTGCAAATTTCAAAATTCCGAAACCTTCGGCACAGATAACTTTTATAGTGTTACTTATACCCTTATTACAAGGTTTCTGCGATTTAAGGTGTAAGAGGAGTTCCAGCTAAATCGAGTTTTTCGTTTTTGGACCCCTAGAGGCCATGCCCTTAGATTCAACAGCCTCTGTGAAGTTGTTACATACTAGTAATATATGAGTCGATTCCCAAGTTTCAACTTTCTAGCCCAAATGGCCTTAGAGATTTCTTCAATTATTGGATATCGCGAAAATTCGTTTTCGCCCATAATTTGCCCCTAGGGCGTTTGACCTAAATTCCGAATCCAAAGTGTGCTACTTCAGATCATACTCTAGTATGATGCGAAGTTTCAAATTTGTATCTCTTTTAGTTCCAGAGCTATCGGGGAGCATTACAAACGCACGTACGTACGTACGTAGGGAGGGACTGCATTACATAATCCCCCCGCTTTCGCTGATCGGGGAATAAAAAAAAAACAAATGATGGCATGGTAATTGTATGCGGACCCTCTCAAGTTTGGTGTCAAGGGGCAGATGGACAAATACTTGTGTACAAACAGACGGAAATAAAATAGCGCAGTCCGGCATTTTGCCTTACGCGAGTTCGATGATAGAAAAGACACGACTGAAATTGTTTCTTTATGAGTATTCACCGCCGCGTTGCTTTTTTCCACAGGTCGAGGAGAAGAAAAAAACTCCCAATGTCCAAGAATGAAATTGTGTAATATTCAAATGCTTACCTACCTTTAAAAAACAACATCTATCTTGCATATTGCTTTTACAAAAGCGATTTCGTTTGATATCAGACGTTTCACCAAAACAAAAAACAAAAAAAAACCAAGTAGTTCTTAAGACATGCATGGCTAGTGACTCACCTGGTCCAAGGCTAGAATAGACAATAACCTCAATGATAAAGGGTCCCATTTTCTAGTGTGATAATAAACCTCAGTGTAATATGGCCCACTGTGTCAGAGGATATGAGCTTTGTATGCATTTCACCAAGGGTCCTATGTTTAACTATGTTTCCCGTTAGCGGCCATCTTGGATCTAATGTGAACTTCTTGGACACATTTTCAAAGTGGGCAATCAGAGGACTATTGTTACCAAGTTTGGTTCAAATAGGAAAAGTTGTTTCTGAGGAGAAGATGTTGGAATATGTTTTCCCATAGGGTCCAATGTTAAACAAAGTTCTCCGCTGGCGGCCATCTTGGGCATGAAGCGGACTTGCCAACATCATTTTTAAAGACGACCAATAAAGGACAGTTTTGGCCAGGTTTGGTTTCAATTAGCTAAGTAGTTTCAGAGGAGCCTTTTTTGAAATTTAATGTGTTTCCCATAGGGTCCAATGTTAAACTAAAACCCAGCTAGCGGCCATCTAGGATCACATGGGCACTTGCCGGACACAATTTTTAAAGGGAGCAAACTAAGAATAGTTGTGACCAAGTAGGGTTTTGATCGACCGAGTATTCTCAGAGCTAGGAAAAGATCTTAAATGTTAAACTAAGTTCCCCGTTGGCAGGCATCTTGGATGGGGACTTGCCTGACACACTTTTAAAGGGGACCAACTAAGGACAGTTGTGACTAAGTATGGTTCCAATTGGCCAAGTGGTCGCAGAAGATCTTTGAATGTGTTTTCCCATAGGGTCTAATAATAAACTATGTTATCCGCTCGTGGTCGTCTTGGATCTGATGGGAACTTGCCGGGCACATTTTTAAAGGGGACCAACTAAGGACAGTTATGACCAAGTATGGATCCAATTGGCTTGGTAGTCTCGATCTTTGAACGTTTAACTAAGTTCCGCGCCGGCGGTGGATGAGTTCCACAAGTTCCATCATGAAGATAAAATGTAGTACTTGACATATTGATGATTTTTGCTTTAAATCTTCACCTTAATTGATCTCATTTTTTTAAATACAAGGCAAAAATATAAAGTTACAAAAGTTTGACAAAATAAGGACAATATCTCCTCTGTTATTATTCAGATTTTCATCAAAACTTCTAGGTGGGTGGATCTTGATATGTTGAACATTTTTGCAATTTAGAGTAGACATTTATCTGTTGTAGTTTTTGTGATAAAAACTTTAAAAAATTGAAAATTTCGCGGAAAAATGGGTTTTCAGATTTTCTTCTAAATCGCATGACAGGTAGATCTTGTCACGCAGATCATTTTTACCCCCATGTCAGAATTTTTTTTATCTGTGTAATGGTTTTTGAGTCATTTGCCAAAATGGCAATTTACCACCTATGTTCTATTTTTAGTAAAAGCAGACATGTTGTACGGTCGTCGGATTCCTCGGACACGATTTTGAATCTGGATACCTTGGTTATGTTAGTTTGATTTTTAAATTGGCATAGCGCTTTTAGGGGAGATTTTTGAAAAGGTTTACATTGGACGCATGATGACGGACGCCGGACGACGGAAGGACACCGACCAACGCTAAGTGATGGCAACAGCTCACGTGGCCTTTAGGCCAGGTGAGCAAAAAAAAGTCTGTCCGTGGGGAGGGGGAGATATAGGGTCTATCAAACTGTTTTGAACAAGGTATTTTAGAAATATACTGTGAACAAATTATATATTTTTTAGTTTCAAACAATGGGTTACTTTCATGTTTTCAGATGTCGTGGGAGAGAATTTTAATCAAGTTTCAATTTACTTGAAACATGTATTATGCATATAAATACAACCATTCTAAGACATGATAGGGCCTATGCTGTTTTTTTTTTATTTGGCAATCGTGATTATTGTTCCTTCAATTCACCTAAACATGATATTGACATTCTATAGCCTTTGAATTATTGATATGTGATGATAAAAGGGCAATAATTCCTACAAAGATTTGTCAACTAAATGAGAATACAACCCTTCATTCGATGTAAATGTTAAACTAATCAAGGTAAAACTGCTGTTAAAAAAAGGAGCAATAACTCTTTCCCTATGATTATCTCTTCTCGATTGAAAGTAAAAATATATGAAAAGGACAACAACCCCTTGATTTTTTTTTACATATTTTCTTCACAACTTTAAAGCTGGTATTTTTTTTTTCATGCTAAACATTTTGTTCCTTTGGAAGCATATTTTCATAACACCTTTATGGCATCTAGACGCAAGAAACATATTGACTTTGGAGTCATTAGGTGAAAGGTCAAGGATACATTTTTACTACAGAAATTGAAAATTTGAGCAAAAATGGTCCCCAGACCATACTTTTAGTATGCCTTTATGGAGTTTAATGAAACTACAATAGAGGGTTTTTTTTCCAATGCTTGGTTTTGTCAGACATAGATATTTAGAGTGTTTCAAGCGCATTAACAACATATATATCTTTCCTTGTTTATTTCTTATATTGATTTTGAAGACAGTATCAAAGTTAAAGGTCATTTGTACTTACAAAAATGGAAATTTTGGATGAAAATCGATTTCCAGGGCATATCTTTAGAATGCCTAATGGATTTGAATGAGTTAAGATTAAAGATTAATGCCTTTATTAGCAAATTATACATTTCTGTAATCATGCAAATGAGAAAGCGAGGGATATACCGGTATGTAATAGTGATTTTTTTTTCAACATTTGTTACATACATGTATGTAATAGTGTCTATTTCTAGCAATAATAACAGGTTGTTTGAGCCTTGGACTTGTCGGATACATATCTTGGGAGAAAAGCAGGTATATATAGTGGACGCTGTCTAATCCTAGACACCTTTGGAATGTCGGAATACAACATTTAGCATTTAAAATGATGTCTAAGAAAACTAAAATATTATGCCGTTGGAATATTCAGGAATCGGATTAGACAGGNAAAGGGGGGCCCGACACCCAATTCTTTTAAAAACCCCTAGGAATTTTAGATATTTTCCGACCTAAGGGGGGGGGGCCGGGCCCACCCGTCCCCCCTAAATCCGCCACTGTAAAATGATGTCTAAGAAAACTAAAATATTATGCCGTTGGAATATTCAGGAATCGGATTAGACAGGACTTTTCAAGGGAGCCGCATGTATATTGCCAACTTATTGGAATATTGAGATATAGAAAAGGGATTGGGTCTTCTTAACCATCGGCGGTAAATGAATGTAATGTTTAATTGAGAGAAATTTCAATTACATGTAATAGTAATTTAATTAATAACAGGGCTGAAAAAACATGTAATTACAATTACTTTTTGAATTACTTTTTAATTACATGTGAACAAGTTTGATTTACATGTATTTCTTTGCATAAATTCAAAGACTTCTGTTTTAAATATCATTTTAAGACAAAAGATAGAAAATGCTTTCATATTTTTCTCAATTTCTTGAAATATTTTCTACTTACATATAAACTTATCTTAAAATAAAATAATAAATGTATTTACAAATGACAATGTTAATTTACTTAGTGTAAGGACCACCCTAAATTTGAATGTATGCTCAAAGAAGGTCTGTAACACATATGAGGGTTAATAAATAGTTATATAGTGTAAAATAAGATGATTTGTTACTTAGTAGGTGATTTGAACCCGAAGATTTGAATTTCAAGTAAAATTATTGAGACATTCCAATTGGAATTACTTTGCAGATACACCCCTAATGTTGTTCTCCTGATCTAGTTGTGCACCTGATACTTATATTTAGCTCATTTGTGAATTTGGTTTGTTAATCCTCAATTCCATCACAACTATAAGTCATATTTCATCCAAACTTGCAGCATATGTTGTTCACCTGATATTGTTGTGTATCTGATGCGAAAAAGTTTGATTTTACTGATTTTAGAGGTAAAATGAGCCAAAATAGCTCATTTTTATTAAATTTGTTAATTTTGAACTCCTTCAAAATTGCAATTCATATTCTAACCAGACTTGCAAGATTTGTTGTTCACTTGAACTTATTGTGCACCTGATAATTAAAATTTCAGTTTTTCAGATTTAAGAGGTTCACTGAGCAAAAATAGCTCAAATGTTAATTTGCATGATCTTCAAAATTATAATTCATATTCTAAAAAAAATTGCAGGATATGTTTTTTCTCCTGATCTAGACATGCACCTGATACATAGAGATTAATACATGGCCTTTTCCATGTTATCAGAGTAATCATCCAGAGACTCCCACATCAGCCCGAGGCTCCAGCCGAGTCCTGATATGGGTCGAGGGATGATAACCGTGCTGATATGGAAAAGGCCATGTCTTAATCTGTTTAGTATATACTTCCAATTAGGAGTTATCATCACATCCGGGCTGAAATAGCCATATCGCTGGGCTGATATGGATATTTCAGAACGAGGCGGCCTGATATGGCCATATCAGACTGGGTATATGATGTGGACCGTTAACTTCCGGCTTTATTGCATACATCTTCGCTAAGTATGTAATAAATAAAAGCTCTTATAAATAAGTTCCACGGAACACCCATCATTTTTTTGCTGTAGACTTATTACCATGGTCTATAGCTGAGAGCCCAAATTTAAAAAAGTTAATGGAAATATTCTTAGCAGACCCAAAATATCAGTTACCCAGTAGATTTTACCTTTCATCAAAACTGCTTGTTGGAAATTGTCCTTGGGTGTTACCCTTCAAAGTTTGTATCATGTCATACACATTATATGAAGTGTAAAATTGAAATGTAATATTACCTTCTTAAAGTAATTGTAATTTAATAAATTACTACTTAGAAAATGATGTAATTGTAATTGTAATTTAACTGAGTGAATTTGAAATGTAATTGTAATTTAATTAATTACATTTCAAAGTAATTGACCCCAGGTGGGGTCGGTACCAAGTCCGGTTGTCCCGAGTTTCTATCGTTGTTTACGCTTGTCTTATCTGTGTTTATTCCTGTGTTTTTTCCTGGAAGATTGTAGCATGTTATTGTTATTTTCAACCAGTGTAGATGTTTCCTGTTATCCCTTTTATTACATTCCATATTGGGAATGCAAATGTCAACCTAGAGCAATACATGGACCTCTGATTTGTTTATACCACCGAGTTATAGTTATAGTGCCTTTAACACAAAACCATAACTTACGGAGTGCGTATTTTCAAAGTCAATTATTACAGGTTAGGCCACTGTCAATATAGTACAACATGCTATTAATCGCCTAGCATTATTAGGTATGCTGATGTCAGCTTAGCCAGCTTAGTACAATACCATGGCCAGTGCATATTTTACACCGCCAAGCGCGTTACTTGTTGCACTTATTTCATACCGGTATCACCAGTTGTACTGATGTCAACATAGTACAACAAATGGGGAATCGCATACTTTCTCAGTAGCAATATACCTACCTCCTCAGCATATAGAGTGTATACTTCAGTATCAATTCGTTACTTTAGAGCTTGTAGTTCATACAGCGACTTTGTCGAAAAAGCAAAAGCACTGTCACAAAAACTGCTGAGTCAGGGCTATGTTCAGCTGTTGCTACTGTCGTCCCATCAGAAATTCTATGACCGTCACCTCGACACCATAGGTAGATATGAAATGTCGGTGTCACAAATGAAAGCTGACATATTCAGTTCGATTACCGTCTTCCTGGATTTGTCACTACCGATTCTGACTTTATCCTGCCTGAAATGACCTGCAAATAGTGTGACGGGTGCTGTATAGCAAAACATGCTTTAAATACCGTTCCAAAGCACCTGATGTCACTCTTTTTGAGAGTTCATATACTGTTACATAACTTAATTTGTCAGTTGGTAATGGGTCTGGAGCTGGCATGTCAGTTAACTGCTAGTAGTCTCTTGTGATTTCATGTTTATGTCCGTATATTTAGTTCTCTCAGTTTCATTTCTCACAATTGACTCAGTCCTGTTGCCAACTGAATTTTACTGTTGTTACGATTGTTTCTTTATTTATCACATTGGCTGTAGGGAGAAGGTTTGGGCCCAATAAAACTAGTTTAACCCCGCCGCAGCAGGTTTGCGCCCGTCCTAAGTCAGGAAATTTATTAAGCCATTGTGTGTCTTGTCTGTTTTCTAGTTAGTTCACTTTATGTCTATGGGAGTCTAGGATGATGTTTATTTCGTTGAACATGAGTACTCTTTATTTAGGGGCCAACTCCGACCCGCCGTTGGGTGTGGGGTTTCCTCACCGTTCATTGAAGATCTTATGGTGGCTTTGAGTTGTTATTACTCCCCTTTGGGTCGTTGTCTCTTTGACACATTCCTCGTTTCCCTTCTTTTTCCTATTTAGTTTTTATTTTTGTATTTGTAATGTTTGTGTTTTGTAGTTGTGTAGCGTCTTTGGTCTTCCGTGTTCTGGTGTTCTTGCCTTTGCCTTGTCTCTGGACTTTGATTCATGCAATCTTGTGCTTTGTTCATTCGGTATTTTACTGCTACTGTTTCATCGACAAGTATTTCCAGTTGTTTGAATGTCAACAGTCAACTACATTGGACATTGCTTAATTTAAGCAAACCTGACCAAACCATAGTAAAAATAGCTTGGTCCATGGAATCTCCTTTTTTCTGGTGCCCCACTAGAACTTAAATTTCCAAAGGCTGGACCCACTGTACCTTATGTAAGTGCATACTTGCATCTACCACGCAGAATTGAGTTCATAGAAACACATATCTTCGGCTATCAAGAGTCAGTAGAATTTCTTATGTAAGCATGTACGTATCTGCAAACTTATTCAAATTCAAATTTTGCAATTCCAATAATGGCAAATCTTGAGCCACCATTTCGAAAGAAGAGTGTGAATGACCAGAATATGCCTATTTTTGGGACTAAACAAAATCATAATTTGTTAATCGATAAGATGTTGAAATAATCTAACGAAATTGTAATTTAAAAAAAATAACGTTGAAATTTCATAATAACATTTAATTGAATTTCAATGTATGTTTTAGCAATGGTGTTGTTGTATGTTGAATGCAGCATTTAACTGAAATTTACAGGTTGATACATATATTGACTGCAGCATGAACAGTTCTAAATTGAGCTTTAAACTATGTTATGACTTTGACAGAGTTGTGATTATATGTTGAGCTCAACATCACCAGTATTAAACTGAGATTTTTTTTGTAATTGCAGAGGTGTTGCTTTATGATAACTATATTACTACCAATATTTAATCATGGAGGTATTAACATTATGCAGTTCGGCTTCGTGCAACAGTTCAGTCCTCGGGTCAAACAAAACAGCTGTTGTTTTCGGACCCAGTCTATAACTGTTTTGTTATACCTTTTCATGTTCAATGCGTTTTAGTCTTTGAAATATGTTTTATTGGTATATCCATCTGTTTTACATTTATACTTTCAAGTTTGTTAAATACGCTTTATCTTATCTTCGTGCAGACGACAGGAGATCATGTGATATGGGTGTGATATTTTTGAAAAAATCAAAATAAGGCAGGTGGTCAACAGATCGGTTTCGGTCAACATACTGAAAACTGTTGACTGGTCTTGGTTTGAGAAATAAAACAGACATATTAAAGATTTTTTCCCCAGTGCATTTATATAAGGGAATTATTATAAGGTATACCAAAGATTTTTATTTATACCTCCATGATTTAACTAAGTTAATGCGGGTTGTTATATATTGAGTTCAACAGCATTACTTGTTTTAAGCGAAGACTGAATGCATGATATGACAGAGTTGACTGCAGGTACCAGTCTTGTAAATAGAATTCAGATTTAGATTTCCGGTGCATGAAGTAAAAATAAGCTAATTTTTATTTTTTTCTTCCTGTCTGAACCTAAATTTGAATGAAATAAAAAAGCTTTTCTTTCAAAAAGAACATCATCATGCTTTAAAAATTTGCAGTATTTTCAAAAATGCAGCATGAGGTAGGAGATGTAATCCTCAATTCACAATGTGTGGTGAATTTGCGGGAAAGTTCAAAACTGAAAGTGAAAGTTGCATCCCTCCACTTCAAAGCTCAATAGCTTTCCAATCTTTGTGGCAAGGTATACTTTTTCGAATGATTTGAATCTTAAAAGGAACATAATACATGATTTTTAATGGAATTTGATTTGAAGCCATAGTTTATTTTTTAGAATTTTTCAAAAATGTGCAATTTAACAAAGAATAGCACTACAAATCATTTACAAGACTGATACCTGCAGCATTACCATTAAATGTATGTAATGACAAAATGTGCATGATTATAGCAAGAACGTATACGTCCTTGATTATAGTTTAATGCAGCATTGCATTTCTAGTATTTAACTGGAAATTAAGAAATGTTTTATTGTTGTATTATGTTGCCTGTAATGGCAAAGGCGATGCTTATTTGTTAATAGTCATATTACCAGCATTAATTAATTAATTCTATTTATTGTAGCATCAACAGAATTAAGTCTCTTGAGATTTAATGATGTTTGGACAGAGGTAATATTTTATTTTGACCAAGGCACGGCCCATTTGATTTTTTTCATGAGGAGGGGCTTGGATTTTTACCCGACATGGGAATTTTTCTTGCCAAATTATCGGCCCAGATTTTCCCCCATATACATATAAATGGAGTTAGTACAAGATTATTTTTTCAGCCCTGGTGCTGGTCAGAGAATTTCGGGACAAGAAATTATTAAAAAAAATAAATAAATAAAATAAAATAAAAAAAAAAACCTAGCTACCATGCCCGCCCCAGAAAATCAAATGGTCAGTGTTGTTTAGGTTTGCTGTGGAAAATTTTTGTTGTTCATACCATTTCTTTTAAATTTTAAATGAAATAAGATAAACATTCAGTGTCTTTATGATATGTCTATAGTTACAAAATATACTTATCTATCTTACCAAGGCTAAATGCAAGTAATAATTATGATATCAATTTTGTTGTTCCACAATTTATCTTTTTATTTTAAACAATTTATTTTTTTTTATCATTTCCGTATCTCCGCCAGGTGAAACGGGCCACTAACAAGTCCTCTCTATAATAAACAATGTAAGAATATGGAGTACATGTACATAAGACTAAGTCTATGCGAATACATGGTAGAAACAAACAAAGGAACAACGCTTTAATTGTTGTTTTCAACTTGAAGTCACCATGAGCTTTGTTCATACCACATTGTAAGTTCAAAACGACCCTATGCTTGGGCTGCTTCTGGCTATGATGGGAATCCGAGGTCATTCCTTTCTTTATTAATTGTCCTACGCCATGTTATTTTTATGCGTTCTCTCTCTTTTTAAAACAATTAACTTAACAAAAATAGTAATGAGAATTGTAAAATGTATCTTTTCCCTGGTACAATATTGTCAAATTAATATATTGCCTGGCAACACAATTAATTTAGCCGATGATACATTTACAATCTTCAAATGAATTAGTCAAGGTGACTTTATTTTACCCTTGTCGCCAAAAATATAATTGATATTTTTTAAATTGGTTTGTTAGTTTTAATTTGGGTATATGCATGATGTTAGTTAACGTTTTTCGACAAAATTATCTGGAAGAGAGGAAGTTATTAGCCCTGTATCAAATCAGAAATATCAAATTCGTCTGAAAAGAAATTAATTTCTGATTTAATTCCTTTTGTTGCTGCATCAATTGTCATTTTTCTGGTGTATATAAAAGTACACTTTCAATAACTTCAGTATTTTGTTATTTCAATCACTTGTTTATTGAGATTGAGCATAGTGAAAAAAATGGTAAAAAAATAAATTTGAAAAAATATAAATAATTTGTTTTCAAATGTAATTTAGCACAATTTGCCAATATGAAGAAATTTACAGCATACATCTATTATAATTTCCGTAAAACGCACATTTTTAACAAAACGATTAAAGTGTTTAACAATAACAAGCATGTTTATTAACTGAGAACAGTATGAAAGAATAAGTAATTGAGAACAAAGTTAATATTCATCTGCACGATTTAAGCTTCAGGAAGCATTGTTTAAATAAAAAAAATATTCAGAGACCAGATATGCAAAATACTTGTTAAAAAACCACAAAAAAAACCACAAAAAACACACACACACACACACCCAAAAAAACCCAAATAAACAAAACAAAACAAAAAAAAAATCATTTAGTTGCTAAAATTATAAAAAAAAAGAATATTGGAAGTCCATTTAATAAGATCATTTAAGACCATTTGACCATTTAACGATTACTTCATAATTGATTGATTGATTTATATATTTATTTGAAACTTGTTCATATAAAAAGTTACAATTTAATCCATTACTCTACCACTTTTAAAAACTTTTCCCCGTAATTACGGATTTGAAGCTGAGAAAAAAAACATAAACCTTGACATTAGCCTTTTCAAAAAGCTACATGTATTTGAATGTGCAACTATCTTTACTCTACTACCCTAGCCTATTTCAACCACTACCCTAACCTAATTTAGCCACTACCCTAGCCTATTTTAACCACTACCCTAGCCTATTTTGAACTGTTTTTTTTTTCCTGGAAATAAATATTCGAATTGGAAAGAATACATTGCCTTAGTCTTATTAAAAATGTTTTGTGGTAATACGAATTAGAAACTGCAAATAACCTAGCCCTCCTTAGAAAAAATCTTTTCCCTGAAATGCACATTTGAATTTGAAAGAATCCACAATTCATTACCCTACCACTTAAAAAAACCTGTTCTCCAAAAATATTATTAAAAATATCATTAATATGAAAAAGAAAGGAAATGGGGTAAACGACCAAAAACAAAACATCTAGGAGTCACCTATAAGGTCTTCAACACAGTGGGCTTCACACCATATAGTAAGCCCTAAATGGCCCAAAAAGGTAAAAAAGTGAATAAATCAATGGAAACAAACCACATCCAAAAACCCAAATATCAAGAAACTAAAATTTCTTTAAAAAATCCTCCATCCATAACAAAAGTAATTTTTTAAAAACTAT
>MJUU01004185.1:0-32567 GCA_002080025.1 Modiolus philippinarum
TACGTCTGTAACTGTGCAGGGTAGGATCATCAACAAGAAGGGGGGGGGTATAAATTTGTGGCCCATCAGGCCACAGTTACATCTAGTTCACTTTTATTTTGAAAACTGTAGAAGATGAAGGTTAAGTGTAAATTGATAAAATGTTTGCTATGCTGTGTTGACTTCAAAACTGGTGTTGAAAATTGTTCATTGACCGCCATTTTCAAAATGGCCACCATAAAAGGTGGGAAAATTCAACATTGTTAGATTTCAATGAAATTTGGTTTCCAAATAGGTATTGATGTTGCAACTTCAAAACTGGTGTTGAAAATTGTTCGTTGACTGCCATTTTCAAAATGGCCGCCAAAAAAAGGCGAGAAAATTCAACATTGTTTGATTTCAATGAAATTTGGTTTCCAAATATATATTGATGTTGCGACTTCAAAACCAGTGTTGAAAATTGTTTGTTGACCGCCATTTCAATGTGGCGGCCAAAAAAGGCGATAATCAACATTGTCCGATTTCTAACCCATATAATTCAGTCGTTATATACCACTCACTACGATCGCTCCATTAACGCCTGAATGCGTATACCTGGGAAATTCTTCAACCGGATGTATTAATTGAGCTATGAATCATGGGTATTCAGTTTATAAATAATATTTTGTTACTTTCGGTTGTCGATATGCCGCACAATAAATGTGGCATTTCCATTCAAGATAAATCAAATAAATTAATTTGCAGTTTTCCGAATTTTATCAAATATTTTGTCTCGATACTAAATATCGCATAGTCAACTTCTATGTTTGTAGACAACTGGCGTGTGCTATTGCGCAAACTCAAGAATTTGAAGCTTGCTGATTGGTCACCTATTTCAGAGAGCAGTTGAAGGATTTTTAACATGTGGCGAGTTCAAGCCCTCGAGAGGTGATCAGCCGATAGAGGGCGCAGAATTATTCGAGTTATCCGATTTCAATGAAATTTGGTTTCCAAATAGGTATTGATGTTGCAACTTCAAAACTGGCGTTGAAAATTGTTCGTTGACCGCCATTTTAAAAATGGCCACCAAGAAAGGCAGGAAAATTCAACATTGTCAGATTTTGATGAAAGTTGGTTTCCAAATAGATATTGATGTTGCGACTTCGAAACCAGTGTTGAAAAGTGATCGTTTACTATTTTCAAATTGACCGCCAAAAAAGGCGAGAAAATTCAACATTGTCCGATTTCAATAAAGGTTGGTTTCCAAATAGATATTGATGTTGCGACTTCAAAACAGGTGTTGAAAATTGTTCATTGACTGCCATTTTCAAAATGGACACCAAAAAAGGCTGGAAAATTCAACATTGTCAGATTTTAATGAAATTTGGTTTTTAAATAGATGTTGATGTCGTAACTGAAAGTATGGTGTTGAAAATTGCCATTGACCGATTTACAAAGCGATGTCTCAACTTCAAAACTGGTGTTGAAAGTGGTTCTTAGCAAGAACATTTTTGTCAAAAAAGCCCAACAAAGAAAGATATTCAAGATATTGGTGGTGTTCAAACTACCAAAGTTTGAGGGACTGAAGTTCAACTGTATAACTTACAATGTGAGCTTGATTGTGGCAACTGAAAGCCAGGTGAGCAATACAAGCTCCTGGGAGCCTCTGGTTTATTTTGTGAATTATGCAATGTCAGAACTGAACTGGCAACCATAATGTGCTGTGTATCCACTCCTTTGTAATCATTGAAGCCAACTGAACCACCCTCTGGTAACAAAATACAAAATATAACATTCTGCATAAGGCCATATCAACAACTTTTGTCTCTTCAGGAGAGATAATAAACTGTCCAATTTGATGAAATCCTGAGTCTGATGTTATGGGCTTTTCCATTAAAATGCATGTACCAGGGTCAGAAGCCAATTTTCTACTACCCCACAACCAAGGATGATGGACAAATATGAATATAGCAATAAGATACAAAACAAGAATTTTCTTTTTCTGCCTTCCAACCCTGGTACACCCTTTTAATGGAATAACCCTTACTTTGAACATATCATTTCACGTATGACAGTTGACGCATGCATAGCAGAAGACTCTTACCAGATTAGCTAACTCATCCTCACTTCCTAAGAAGTGCATGTTTTTCTTGGGATTTGTATCTATTTCATTATGTAAAGTGTATGTTGTGATTGTCTTCAAGTCTTTTTCTCAGGCATTGATGACAGTGGTTATAAGAACATTTTGCCAGTTAGTCGTCAAGTCTTTTTCTCAGGCATCGGATGACAGTGGTTATAAGAACATTTTGCCAGTTATTTTTATGTTTGCTGACAAATCTCACATCCTTGGGTATAAAGAATATTGATGTAGCATTGCTTGACACCTAGCTATGAATTCTGTATAAACCGGTGCTAGAGATGGTCTTGAACTTGCTATGAAGTATGGGCCATGTTCATTGTCGAAGGCCTAATAGTGACATCAAAATGAAGAACAACAATGAAAGCGTTGTTCCATTGCTTAGTTTTACCCTGTATTTGTAGAGACTTTGTCTCATGTGCATTTACTCCATATCCTTTCATTGTTATTCAGTAAATAGATTTTTAAGAGACTTGAATATTGTTATGCTATGCTTTCTTGTATTTTGAATCAACAAAATTTGATATATTATTAAATTCTGCTTCTAATATGACACTCTTTTGTCGCTTTATGAAGGAACCCATGCTAAAAATTTCACAAAATTTGTTTGCACATACTGTGATGTAAAATGATAGAAATTGACATACATGTATGACATGCGGTATTGACTGTTGCCTTGTAAAGAATGTTCCATGTACACCATCTGCTTGTTATGAAATCTGATCCATGTGACAAATCGATATATTTATAGTTTAATAAGAAATGTTTAACTGTTACTGGTAATGGATTTATAAATATTTTTATACCCCCAGCAAACAAAGTTTTTTGGGGTTTTTTTTGGGGGGGGGGGGGATATAGGAATCACCCTGTCCGTCCATCTGTCACAGTGCTACTTAAATGATTGACAGAAAATCAATAACCGGACATGTACGATAATTTCACCTTGATAATTTTCAGTTTGACAAAAATACGATCGCAGTTGAGTTTGCAGGAGACTTTCACATAAACGGGAGTTTTGTGTATCCCGGCCGGGAGACCATGTTATTGCAGGAGAAAGTTCTGTTTTGTGCCAAACTGCGTGAGTCTCCCCCAATTATGGGGAGGGTTAACACCTATGCCATCCTTCCATTTTTTCTGTCTAGCCATCTGTCTGTTCATCTGGCCTACCATATACCTTGTCAGAGCATGTACTCCTAAACGGCTGCTTGGATCGATGAAATGTTACACACTTGTAGTACACCACCTGAAGATGTGCTTGAAGTGATATGGTTGCTGTCTGAAATTTTGAAGGGAAGATAGTTTGTCTTTGAATATTTTCTGGAAAAAAGATCGGAGTAACCTTGTCAGTGCATATTTTATTAAACGGCTTTTTGGATTTTAATGAAATGTTACTCAGTTGTAGTGTGCCATCTGCAGATGATCATGAGCATGCAGTAATATGGTTGCTGCCCAACATTTTGAAGGGGAAATAATTCAACTTTTAATGTTTTCTGGGAAAAACAGGGAAAGTAAATGTACCTATCAGTGCATGCCCTCTTAAATGGCTGTTTAGATTTTGAAGAAATGATATACAGTTGTAGCATACCACTCAAAATTAAGCATTAAGTAATATTGGTGCTGCTTAAAATTTTGAAAGGGAGAACTTTGTATATTTTCTTGAAAAAGGGAAGGTATATCATTGTGTCCATACTTGTATTGTGTCCTCACTGGTACTGTGTCCATACATGTAATGTGTCCTCACACACGTAGATTTGTACCTGCCTTTTTTTTCAGGGTTCAAAGGACAGTGTTATAACTGGCTGCTATTTTGCGACAACTCTAGTTTCTTTCAAATAAAGCAGGAGCTTTTTTGCAATAAAAGTTAATTGAATCGCAACTGCAAAGCTTATTTCATATTTAAAATTGCTGTATTTGTCATCATAATAATAAAAATAAATTCATGAAAGGTATAGACCCTTTCACGATAACTGTGGTCCTGAATTTTGCACATGCGCTCATATGCCTTTGAATGGGTAAAATGTAATGTCATAGTATATTTGACGTCTTGATTAATTGTCCTACAACATCATTTTAAGCTCACCTGACCCGAAGGGTCAGTGTGAGCTTTTACCATCACTTGGCGTCCGTCGTCCGTCCGTCCGTTGTCCGTTAACTTTTCACATTTTCATCTTCTCCTCTGAAACCACTGAAGCAGATTCAACCAAACTTTACAGGAATGATGTACTAAAGGTCCTTTACAAAGATTGCTCATTTCATTCCGATCCGATAAAAAAAAATGGCTGCCAGCACGGAACTTAGGTTTAACATTGGACCCTATGGGAAAATTCACATTTTGTTCTTCTCCTCTGAAACCACTGAAGCAAATGCAACCAAACTTTACAGGAATGATGTACTAAAGGTCCTTAATAAAGATTGCTCATTTCGTTCCGATCCGATAAAAAACATGGCCACCAGCGTGGAACTTAGGTTTAACATTGGACCCTATGAGAAAATTCACATTTTCTTCTTCTCCTCTGAAACCACTGTCACAGCAAATTCAACCAAATTTTACAGGAATGATGTGATAAAGGTCCTTAGCAAAGATTGCTCATTTAGTTCTGATCGGATAAAAAAATGGCCGCCAGCACAGAAGATAGTTTAACATTAGCCCTATATGGGAAATTCACCTTTTCATCTTCTCCTCTGAAACTACTGAAGCAAATTCAACCAAACTTTACAGGAATGATGTATGGAAGGTCCTTTACAAAGCTTGCTCATTTCGTTCTAATCCGATAAAAAACATGGCTGCCAGCATGGAACTTAGGTTTAACATTGGACCCTATGGTAAAATTCACATTCTATTCTTCTCCTCTGAAAACTGAAGCAAATTCAACCAATCTTTACAGGAGTAATGAACTGAAGGTCCTTAACAAAGATTGCTTATTTCTTTCTGATCCAATAAAAAACATGGCTGCCAGCACGGAACATAGTTTAACATTGGACTCTATGGGAAAATTCTTATTTTCTTATTCTCCTCTGAAACGGCTGAAGCAAATTCAACCAAACTTTACAGGAATGATGTACTAAAGCTCCTTAACAAAGATTGCTTATTTCGTTCCTATCCAATAAAAAACATGGCCGCCAGCACAGAACATAGTTTATTTTGGCCCTATGGGAAATTCTCATAAAAACATGGCCACCATGCAAAACATCAAACCCTGCTGTTCAGCATTTTGTCAGGTGAGCGATACAGGCTTAGTGTCTGAGCCTCTAGTTGTGGGAACTCACAGGAACGCAGTTATCGTGAAAGGGTCTATTGTTCATTATGGTTTTAACATGAGTAGACAATACGAAAAATATAATGCCTACCCATGTTTAAAACTACTATCAATGATAGCTTGCATGAATAAATTCTTAAAATAAGTAATAACTTTCCAAGAGAAACATGTACAGGATCTAAGGGGATGAAATTTCATTTGTATTACAGACTATAAATTTTTATCAGGTTTAAGGGGGTAGACCTGGGTGAGCCTAAAATTTTTCACTCGTTTAATTTTCTTAATATTTTCAGTATTAAAACTACACATGTTCATGTGGACTTTCAGCAATTTTCAACAATTTTTACCGTCCCGTTTTATGTCTAGTGGTCATCAAAGATCCCCTGTTTTCTCATATTATTTGGTCCGTTCAGGACTTCATTGTGGTGTATAAAATTGGCTCTAATTAAATTTGTATTTGATTTAGGATTGTTTCAAATGCAAAATTCTGTAGTTTAGACATGTTTGAAAGTGAGCATGAATAATGATAGTAAATCTAAGTAGTTTGAACTGAAATATATAAGTGTTCTGAATAGTATAGGCTGAAATTTTTACTCTATTTTGATCACTATTAAACACTCCTTGTAAAAAATTCTGTCGTTTAATTTTCACCAAAAACTGAGAATAGAAAGAAAACTAGTATATGTAATATATATCAAAATTTTAGAAAATTCTACCGTCCAAATTTTTTCTTAATTTAGAATAAAGTGGGTAAAAATCAATAAAATTGCTGAATCTGTGCTATAAATTACCTCCCTTGGAAGAAATCTGACTTTCACATATTTTCATTATCTTTGGACATCATTGCAAAAATGTAAAGTAAAATGCGCTCATTATATAAAACTGGATGTTGGGTATTTGTTTTCATGACAAAATTAATATTCATTTGCTGTGTGGAAAAAAAAATTACAGTTTTAAAATTTTGATAATACCTATTGTAATGATTCTATTTGTTTGTGTAAGTAATAAAAAAGTGAAAAACAGAGTTATCTCCTCTTACCCCAGGTCTACCCTGGTTGTTTTATTTCATTGTAATCTTTTTATTTTAGGTATAATTCTGGTATTATTATACCCCCCGCAAACAAAGTTTGGGGGTATATAGGAATCACCTTGTCTGTCTGTCTGTCCGTCTGTCCACACTTCTCGTAAGCGCAACTCCTCTTAAACCACTGGAAGGATTTTGATGAAACTTTACACAAAGGAAGACACTATATGGAGATGTGCATGAAGCAATATAATTATTGTCCGAAACCAGGAAGGGGAGATAATTCGACTTTGACTTTTTGTTGATTCCCTATTTATGGGTTACCTCATAAGCGCAACTCCTCTTAAACCACTTGAAGGATTTTGATGAAACTTTACACAAATGAGGGACACTATTAGGAGATGTGCATGAGGGAATATAATTTTTGTTCGAAACCAGGAAGGGGAGATAATCTGACTTTGACTTTTCGTTGATTCCCTATTTATGGATTACCTTGTAAGCGCAACTCCTCTTAAACCACTTGAAGGATTTTGATGAAACTTTACACAAAGGAAGGACACTATATGGAAATGTGCATGAAGGAATATAATTATTGTCCAAAACCAGGAAGGGGAGATAATCCAACTTTGACTTTTCGTTGATTCCCCATGTATGGGTTACCTCGTAATCGCACTTCCTCATAAACCACTTGAAGGAATTTAATGGAACTTTACGCAAAGTAAGAACACTATATGTAGATGTG
The DNA here is from genome assembly GCA_002080025.1 of Modiolus philippinarum. Classification (NCBI taxonomy): domain Eukaryota; kingdom Metazoa; phylum Mollusca; class Bivalvia; order Mytilida; family Modiolidae; genus Modiolus; species Modiolus philippinarum. Next base: position 7,119 of record MJUU01004185.1, read on the forward strand.
CATGAAGGAATATAATTATTGTCAGAAACCAGGAAGGGGAGATAATTCAACTTTGAGTTTTCATTGATTCCCCATGTATGGGTTACCTCTTACGCACAACTCCTCTTAATCCACTCGAAGGAATTTGATGAAACTTTAGACAAAGGAAGAACACTATATGTAGATGTGTAAAATGTCAAATAGGCTGAAAAAGGTGAATTTTATATTTGTCTGATTTAGATAGAGTGTTTTCATTGAAACCCTTGGGAAAAGTTTTTTCTTGAAGATTATATCATTGTGTCCATACTTGTATTGTGTCCACACTTGTACTGTGTCCGCACCTGTATTGTGTCCACACCAACTTAATTTTGCACTTACCATATCGATTCAGGGTTCAATAAGCGGGGGGGTATCTTTGGCTGCCATTCGGCGACAGCTCTTGTTTTACCAAGTTTCAATCTACACTTACAAACATTCCTTATATCCCTTGCTTTGGTTTCTATGCATACTAAGTACATGTTATACCGTTACTCAATGGTGGGTAGGTATATTGGAATACACTTGTGCGTCTGTCCATCTGTCATTTCGTCCAATATTTTTCATCACAAAATTCTCAGCTCTGCCTGAAGGGATTCATTTGAAATTTTGTATACTGCTATCCTGTAATGGGCAATTTTTTTATGCTTTCCAATATCAACTGCCGGTTTGACTCGACTTTGAATTTTACTGTATTGGTCATAATACAATGTAGTGAAATTGTAAAAAAAATTCTCAACTCTGCCTGTCAGAAGGGATCCATTTAAAATTTAATATGCTTCTTTGTTGTGCCTTGGAAGCAATTTTTAGTCCTCTTGGATATCAACTTCCTGTTTGATTGGACCTTGAAAATTTTGTACTAGTGGGGGCAACATGTGCAACTTCATGATTTTATATCCAGCCAAACAAAGTGGTAAGGTATTACATGTATCTGATTCAAAGATTTTCTTCACACAAGTATGAGGGTCCGAAAGGAGGAGTCTGTGTAAGATGTTCCAAAATTTTTAAAAAAAATTGGAGTGTATGTTGTGCGAATGTACTCAAAATAATGAATGGCTTGTACGATGTACGTGAAAAATGGTCTTATACGTTGTACAAAGATAACCCTTTACCACCCTCAAGTATGTCTGACTGTAAATTTTGTTTCTTATTTCAGAAATGTTAGAACAAGAAGAGGGAGAGGTAGAAGACGAGGAAAGTAAAGAAAGATCGGAATACGCTGCAGGACTTTAACGTCGGCTTTTGTTTAGATGTTATTAATTTTATGTCAAAATAATCTCATTCTAAATATTTATTTATATTTTGTCATGCAACTTAGGAACTAGTTTATGTATATTTAAAGGTAATTTAGTCTTCTAGATAAGTTGGAATGTTAAAATATAGGTTATTTTGATGTACATGAAATATGATGCAGAATTAGTTCAAAAGATTGAATGCTTGTTTTCCATGATTGTGAACTTGCTTAATACAGTTTAAAAAAAGATAAGATTTTCAGATGCTGCTGATGAGAGGTTACTCCTTGAAACATGTGTACAGCATAACTAAATTGACTATAATTTATAATGCAACTTTGGTTTTTTTTGTGTTTTTGATTTTTCTCTGTACATGCACAACCAATTTTATTTACAGTGGTACATAGATGGTTAATTATGTATTAAATTTTCTTGCTATTATGAATTTCATTCTTGTCTACCTGTTACACCTTCCTATCTTATATCTTAAAAAACACTATGATGAGGTTAAAAGAGGATATATCAACTTTAACCTTGATATAATTTTCTTTTTACGAAAATCCATAAAATAGTCATTCATATATTTTCCTAATCAAAATTGTTTAAATCAAAATCATTTATTTTAATTTTAAAATGGCTTGTTAAAATTTTCAATTTTTAATGTTTTTTATGTAGAAAATATGTGTTTGTCTCGAGATATTCTAGAAAAGAATTTGCCGTAACCTTTGATCTAAAAAATTCAGTTATGTAAAGCTTAAAAGGCATTTATAAAAACCATTACATGAACAGGCTGTAATCCGCCCGAAGTACTTGAAAATGAAAGATGATATCAAGGACATGAAAGTGCTTGAAATTTTGAAAAGGTAAATTAAAAGCCATTGACAACTACAATTTTATCAAAGAAATGAAAATATTCTTTTGCAATCCAATCTTTTTAGAACGATGTACATTTGTCTGTATTTTTGTAAAAAAAAAATGAACAGTTTTACTTTCTGTGCAAAAAAATAAAAAATCTAACTACCTACTCACTTCAGGGTTTGGTTTTGGCAAACTGAATTTTTAATCAGTCTGACCCTATGTTTGTCATTCTTCACTCCATCTTCCTTTAAATTGTGTTTTTTTCAATTAATGAAACTTATGCTAACTCATTGTTAGTAATCAATATTATCGCTAATTTGCTAGATTTTCAACTGTTCCCGAGCGACGATAATTCTATTATCACTGCACTGCACTGATATGAACATATTATCGTCAATCTCTATGGAACATTAGCAACAGCGTATTAATATCACGTAGCGTGACGTTTTGAGAAAAAATAATCCCATCAAAGAAAGCGCTATATTTAACTAGAAATTACATATTTAACCTAAAAAATATTTCAAAAGAAAAAGAAAAAGAAACATATATCTCGTGTATATCAATAACAAAATTAGCGATAAAAATACTATTAGTAATTTGTTTTGCTTGGATGGATTTCTCAGCTCGTATTGCATCTCGTGCTTTGCACTCGATGCAATACAAGCTGAGAATTTCATACTCGCAAAACAAATTACTAATAGTATATAATAAAAATGTACTTGAAGAAAAAGATATAGTTTGGCATAATCTTTGGGACAAATTGGCAAGAGGTGTATTAAAGAATGAGTAAAACTATTTCATGTCATTCAAATATTTGTTGTTTTTTTCCCAATTTCTCCATCTCTAAACATGATAAACCAATTTGTAGAATTTTAAGAAATAATAAACCACATGTGTAAATTCATCATTTCTTTAAATTGTCTATGACCTTTCAATTGCAATTGCTGTTGAATTGCTACCGGACACTACCGCAACGGAAGAGAGGTTTGGCTAGCAATAAAACCGGTTTAACCAACCATTTCTTTTGAAATGCCTGTACCAAGACAGGACCATTGAGGTCAACAATTTTGGCAATGCGGGGATTTTTCACCCATCTATCAGGGGCTGAATATTGGCCCCATTCCCAATGGCAATTTTACTACTTTTTCCCAATTTGCAGTAAAAAAAAAATCCCAGTTTTCAACCAATTACAGGGCTTGATAAAGTTGGTTATTAGGATGATAAAAAATCAAATTACTGGTATTTTTGCATCAAATTGTGGTCATATTACCAAACCCAATCTTCAAAACGAACCTGTTTTTGAACTTTATCACAAGTACCCACACTTTATTTACAAAAAAAACATTACAAGGTTGCATGAAATTGGAATACAACTTGTGTTTAGAGAAAATATTCACGATTGAATGGCCAAAATCAAGTGAAAACAATCCTATGTTTGTCAACAAAATTGCAAATTGCAAACCTCCAGTTTCCAGTTGTATAAAATCGGAACCTGACTGGAGAACAAGCTTTCCGCATTTTGTATCTTATCACTTCTGTCAAGGACGTATATTTAGAAGGATAAGCATCTTGTGAAAATTTGGAAATATATCACGAAGCGTGAGATTTTGTAACTTTGGGACCCTCCCTTTAAAGCCTTAAAACAACAGAAATATAATAATAATGACCACAAAAATTGTTCTGCGAGTACAGTAGATGTTAAACTTTACGAAAATATTAAATTTATGAAATTCTGTGCATTACTTTTAAAGCCTTTAGTTCCAAATTGTGGTGCGTTTTTACCGATGAAAACCGGAAGTGGATAAAAAATCAAGGAAAATGTTTTGGTTACAAATTTCAATCATGTGTATTGAAGAAACCACTTGCTGTAATGTAATGAAATTTACTCTACGGATGTAAAAATCATTAAGCTTTCAGAAAAGTATAATTTTATTAAAATCCACAAACAACTTTTTAAGTAGAAAGCTCAAAAGTGAATGCATACCAAACGCCTCGCGATAAATTTTAAATTGCAACATGGATTGTGTACGAGTTTCTTATCCTTCTAAATATACATCCTTGCTTCTGTAGGTAGCTTAAAATTTTCAATGCCCATTTAATTGTGCAGCTGAAAGGTAGCAACTTTAAACATGGAATCATTATTGCTTCTAAATGACTGCTGGTTTCATCTTTATAATTATGTTTCTGGTGTTATCCTAAACTCTTTAATATAGTTGCAACAAGGACGTATAAATTAAGTCCTTGGTTACAATAAATATATAAATATGAAATTTCACAAAATTAATTTATCTAAATTTACATCAATTATAAAGATGCATTTCACAATTTCCCAAAATTCATCTTTTGTCAATAAAAAATTCCCAAATAAACATTAAAATGCCATTTTCCAATATACCCCGAAAAATCTCTGCAGTGGTTTCCACCTGATTTGTTTTTTTGTCTCATGTACTTCAGCTCTTGGCCACTCTGTTCGGTAATTTTGTTATTACCCCATTTCCTAATTGTAATTTTCTGCAACTTTGTTTTCCATTTTAAACACCTTGTTACTAACCTTAAATCTTGTCACCTGTGCCATTGATAGTTGTTACAAATCTTGCATTTTACCCTCAAAAACTTGTAAAATCTTAAGAGAAGCAAAAGATTCTTCCATTTGTTTGTGTGCTACAACATTTGTACTTTCTTTATAGTTAGATTTCAAGATTTTGAACTGCTTGCTGAAGCTTGCATGTGACAGTTTTGAAAGGACCCACATGCCCCAGAAGGGATTCTATATGTACATTGTAGTTGTATTTGTGATATCAATATTGTGTTCATACTATTACATTAATATAGATATAATTATACCCCCGCTCTGTAGGAGAGGGGGGTATACTGTTTTACCCTTGTCCGTCTGTCTGTCCGTCGGTCTGTCTGTCCGTCTGTCTGTCTGTCCGTCCGTCCGGAACATCTTTCGTCAAGGATTTCTCAGCATGTGTATGTAGTAATGATTTGATATTTGGTCTGAAGCTTAAGTATGATGAGTTGTATCGTGTCTCCCCATTTCAAGTCCGTAACTTATCTACTTCCTGTTTCACGATAACTTTGATTTTTTTGCATTATAGCTATATATTGAAATTTTTCATCAAGGATTTCTCAGCTTGTGTATATAGTAATGATTTGATATTTGGTCTGAAGCTTAAGTATGATGAGTTGTATTGTGTCTCCCCATTTCAAGTCCTTAACTCATCTACTTCCTGTTTGACGATAACTTTGATTTTTTTCCCATTATAGCTATATATTGAAATTTTTCGTCAAGGATTTCTCAGCTTGTGTATGTAGTAATGATTTGATATTTGGTTTGAAGCTTAAGTATAATGAGTTTTATGGAGTCTTCCTTTTTTTGAGTCAGTAACTCATCTACTTCCTGTTTGACAATAACTTTGATTTTTTCCCATTATAGCTAAATATTGAAATTTTTCGTCAAGGATTTCTCAGCTTGTGTATATAGTAATGATTTGATATTTGGTCTGAAGCTTAAGTATGATGAGTTGTATTGTCTCTCCCCATTTCAAGTCCTTAACTCATCTACTTCCTGTTTGACGATAACTTTGATTTTTTTCCCATTATAGCTATATATTGAAATTTTTCGTCAAGGATTTCTCAGCTTGTGTATGTAGTAATGATTTGATATTTGGTCTGAAGCTTNGTAACTCATCTACTTCCTGTTTGACAATAACTTTGATTTTTTCCCATTATAGCTAAATATTGAAATTTTTCGTCAAGGATTTCTCAGCTTGTGTATGTAGTAATGATTTGATATTTGGTCTGAAGCTTAAGTTGATGAGTTGTATTGTGTCTCCCCATTTCAAGTCCGTAATTCATCTACTTCCTGTTTGACGATAACTTTGATTTTTTTCCCATTATAGCTATATATTGAAATTTTTCGTCAAGGATTTCTCAGCTTGTGTATGTAGTAATGATTTGATATTTGGTCTGAAGCTTAAGTATGATGAGTTGTATTGTGTCTCCCTATTTCAAGTCCTTAACTCATCTACTTCCTGTTTGATGATAACTTTGATTTTCCAATATACAATGTACATGTAGCTATATATTGAAATTTTTCGTCAAGGATTTCTCAGCTTGTGTATGTAGTAATGATTTGATATTTGGTTTGAAGCTTAAGTATAATGAGTTTTATGGAGTCTCCCTTTTTTTTGAGTCAGTAACTCATCTACTTCCTGTTTGACGATGACTTTGATTTTTTCCCATTATAGCTATATATTGAAATTTTTCTTTAAGAATTTCTCGGCTTGTGTATGTAGTAATGATTTGATATTTGGTCTGAGGCTTAGAATGATGAGTTATACTGTGTCTCCCATTTTCAAGTCCGTAACTTCCTGTTTGATGATAACTTTGATTTTTGCTATTAAAGCCATATATTGAAATTTTTCGTCTAGGATATCTTGGCTTGTGTATGTAGTAATGATTTGATATTTGGTCTTGAGCTTTAGTATGATTAGTTTTATCGTGTCTCCCCTTCTCAAGTCCATAATTCATCTACTTCCTGATTGATGATAACTTTATTTATCACTGCAATTATTCCAATGCTTGTATTGTGTCCACACTTGAAGTGTGTCCATGCTTGTATTATATCCACACATACTTAACTTAGCATTGCCATATTGATTCAGGGTTCAATGAGCGGGGGTATAACTGGCTGCCATTCGGTGACAGCTCTTGTTGCTGCTAAAAGTGCAATATTGTTTAGTTGTTTGCAGCATTATATTGGTGTAAATTGATGTGTTATGCTAAATAGATCAAATGTGTATGACTTCTTTCAGTGTGTGAATGTTCAAAGGGAATATGCCTACTTTGTCATTATTTATACAATTTTACAAGTTGTTACTATAATACAAAAAAACATTTGTTTTTTATGTGAACCACAAAATGTTTTTCTTACATGCAAGTGTCATTTTTTTTTCTTTAATTCGGTACCACATTTTATATCAATGTAATCTTGTACAGTCAAAATTCTGTATCAGTATTTTTTCCTGCTCCTGCAAAAAATTATTGTTGTTCCTTTTAAATTGAAATATCCTAATCAGTTTTTAAGCAAATTTTTTAAACCTCAGTATCAAAATACTTTTCACAAAAACTCCATAGCCCTCCAAGAAAATCCAATGATTGCTGCCTTATATAAACCTTTTTATGACTATTCTGCCTCAGCATTACATCAATTTCCAATTTGTGAATGGCCCGTTTGGATAAATCTTTATGGCATTTGTTTTTTTTTTCATTTTGACTGAATACAAATAGTAAAATGAAAACACTTTTATACTCCCACCACCACCAATAAGGTTGAAGGATATATAGGAATCATTCGGTCTGTCTATCCATTGATCCGTCATTTGTGCACAATTTTTGTAAACACACCTCCTCTTAAGGTGGTACAGGGGTTTAATTTATTTAAGTTACATCAGATAGATTTTTTTTTAAATTGGTAAATTATTTGATAATACACTTGCCCTCAATTTGGATGAAAAATATTTGGGAGTCACTGATCTTCCTTTTGAATAAATGACCAAAAACTCCTGTTATTTCTATACAAATCATCTCCTCGAATAGAACAGGAGTTTGCTGAAAAGGTTCTATATTCTGAATAGTTACCCAATAACTATGGAACATTTGATCAAATTTTACTAAAATAAGACAACGGAAATGATTTCGCCAACATTCCCAAGGTGAAATGCATTTTTGTTAGATTTGCAAGAATAATATGAAAAAGAAAGGAAATGGGGTAAATGTCAATGATGTTTAATTTTAGACTCCTGTTATACCTTAAACAACTTCAAAGATTTATATGAAACTTGACATAAAGAAAAGACACTTCATCAAAATGTGCATGAAGGAATATATTTATTGTCAAAACGTCATTTAGGGGAGAAAATTTGATTTTGTCTTTTCATTGATTCCTTCCTCAAAGATTGTCTTGTAAGGGCAACTCCTTTTAAACCACTTGAATGATTACACAAAGGAAGGACACTATATGAAGATGTGCATGAAGGAATGCTATTATTGTCCAAACACAGTGTAGGGGAGATAATTTGACTTTTCATTGATGTCTTCTGCAAAATATACCTAGTAAGTGCAGCTTATTTTAAATTGTTTGAAGAAGTGGGATGAAAATTTATAAATGGTGCTAGAGGCATCCTTTTGCGGCTTTGTCATTCAAACACAGACATGGCCGACATTAATCATTCACATTTAGAGCAAAATTGAGGAAATATTTTTTGATAATTCATCAATTGGGGAAAAAATGAAGGGAATATTTTTAAGAAGTAGGGGTTGAACTTCCTTTACAGAAATGTGTTTTGTTTGGAGGTTTCTGATTTTGAGACCTTGGGGGAAGTCTCTCTCATAGTTGGAGGGTAAAATAGGTAATGTTGTAATGAATCAATTTATGATCTTTTATTTTTTGCCAATAAATTTATATATGTTTCTGAGTTTAATTGTTTTATTAGTCAAAGTTGTTTTTTCTGCATGATTGAGTACATACATATAGATACATGTATATGATATTGGAGTGTATGGTGGAAATGTCGACGAAACCACAATATAAATCACACACACAGGGGTTAACTTTATGTTTCTTTCTTGTAGTCTTATCCACTACCCTTCTTACTAAAGCATTATTTTACCACTGAATCTTTTCAAATTGTGCATATACATGTATATATAACCCAAAATATTTTTCAAGTCCCCAGTCCAAAATAAAATTGAATCTGACAAGATGTGTTTGTGAAACACTACATATGCCCTATTAGTTTAATAAATTTGAAAAATCAAATCTTAATATTTCGGTTAGAGTTATCTTTCTTTACATACCAAAACATATGAAAATGGAATCTAAGACTTAAATTTTGACCTCTGTGACCTTGACCTCTGACCACAAATTTTTTCGGGCATATTTATGTTCCTATTTACTAGATCTATATACTTGCCAAGTATCTTTAATAGTTCAAAAGTTATAGCCAAAGTTAAAGTTTCGGAGTCACAGACAGACAGACACACGGACAGGACGAAAACAGTATGCCCCTGATCCTTGATTTGGGGGCTATTATATCAGAACTTCAATGGTTTGAACTACAATAGCTGGAATAAAATAGAAGTCTCAAACCTGTTTTGTTGTCCCTTTGTTAAAGTTTGAATATAGTTGGACCTCAGTAGCTCATCAAATAGTGTTTTCATAGGTCCCTTATGTCTTCCAGCAATCGAAGTTCCGACATATTTTAAGTGGCTGGAAGTTGATAAACTATATCAAGTCTTTATCAGCAATTCTGATATTATGGTTTCTAATATCTCCAATATTTGGGATTTGCATACATTGATGATGAATATGGAGGCAAAAGCATAGAAAATGAAGAAATTTAGATATAAGATTGAAAAGCATCAGTTTTACTCATTATTAGTGTAGACTGTGGGTTTTTAAATGTAAAACCCCTGTTTATGAAGTAACTTTACTTACCTGCATCAACTTTTTGCAATGTGCCCAGCTTGCCCGCAACTACGCTGAACTTAAAATTACCCCTCGGAGACCTCCCTATAAGCTACATCCGGGATATCAGTTTTGTGAGGCAACACTATATTATAACCCAGAAGGCCTAACGGGGAGGAGGGTGGGAGATGCAGGTAAGTATAGTTACTTCATAAACAGGGGTTTTACATTTTAAAACCCACAGTTTATATCACTAACTATACTTACCTGCATCAAGTTTTTGCAAAAAAACAGAATTTGTAGCTAAGCAGGAGGTGGGTAGGCCTTAAACCTTATAAGCAAAATTAAAGCAAACTCACCTAAATGCCAAACCTCACACACAGCATCTCTGTGTCATAATTTAGACCCTTTAGCTGTGTCCAGAATGGCCTTTCTGGCAAAACGAGCCTCAGCTACAGGAACATCTTTCAAGTAAAATGAGGTAAAAGTATTATCTGATCAGTGTGCTGCCTTCATTATCTCAGATATTGAAGCTCCATTATATAAAGCCCAAGAAGTAGAAAGTCTTCGAGTATCGTGAGCTCTGACAGTCTGAATGGAATTATCCATAAGGCTGTAAACATATTTAATAACGGACACTATCCATCTACTGATAGTGCCTTTAGAAGCTGGTTTACAAACCCCTTTCTGGTATGTCAAGAATAATGCTTCTATCCCCGATCTTCGACTTTGATTTCTATTCAAATAAAATTTTAATGCTCTATAAGGACAAAGCAATAGATGGGTTTCATCTGTCGCATAAGTATTGAATGCTGGTATGAAAATAGGAGTCCAAGGCTTGCCTAATTTTTGCGTCTTGCTCAAAAATTGTAAGTCTGGCAAAAGCCTGATACCTTGTTTCTCAAATCTAATATTTCCTTCTTTAACTGACAAGGAATGAATCTCGCTAACTCTTGAAGCTGAAGCTAGAGCTACCAGTGTGACAGTTTTCCAAGTTAGAAACTTAAGATCACAATCTGCCAACGGCTCAAAAGGGGACTCGTACAATTTCCACAAAACTGAAGGCAAGTCCCAATTTGGTAACAAAGGTCTGATATTGGGAGAATCATTAAAAATCCCTTCTATTAATTTTGATAACTGTACATCTGAACTGACAGAAGAGCCTGAATCCTTCCAACCCTTATGAATGGAACTAATCGCAGACCTGTAACCCTTAATAGTTGAAGCTTTACAATTTTTTACTTTATATAAATAAACAAAAAAGTCTGCAATATCTTCTATAGAAGCCTCAGGGGCACAGACACTCCTTTCAGTACACCAGCCTCTATATATTCGTAATCTGGCTTCGTACAAATTTCTGGTAGATGTTCTGCATGCCCTAGCAATAAGTTTGGAAGCCTCTTTAGAAAATTTTCTTGAAGAGCCAGATCTCCTGATATTTTCCACACTGCCAAGTTTAGACTTTGTGGGTTTGGATAAATGCTTTGACCCCTGTTTTGTGTCAGCATGTCTTGTCTTAGTGGCAATTTTACAGGTATATCCACTACTAGATCCAATAATTGAGGAAACCACGATTGCTTTGGTGTATGGGGTGCTACTAAAAGCAGAACACACAGGTCCCTTTTCACTTTCTCCAAAACTTTTGGAATCAAAATAGGGGAGGAAAGGCATACGCAAACATCCTGTTCCAACTGACAGACAGAGCATCGCATGCATACGCCACAGGATCTGGAAAGGGACTGCAGAAAACTTGGAGTTTGTGGTTGTGTCTGGTCGCAAATAGATCTATACAGGGAGTACCCAACACCTGAAAAACTTGTTGGACCAAGGTGGAATGAAGACTCCACTCGGTGACTTTTACTAGAGTGTGACCCCTGGAAAGACTGTCTGCCAAGCAATTCTGTTTGCCTGGTATATGGGAGGCTATGGGATGAATACCCTACTAGAGACACCATTGAAACATGTCCCAAAGTAGAAAACACAAGCTTGGTGATTTTGTCCCTCCCTGCTTGTTGATATATGCAACTACTGTTGAATTGTCGCATCTTATTAGAATATTTTGGCCCTGAACTAGGTCTTTTACTTTGACTAATGCATTCCAAATTGCTTTCAGTTCCAGCCAATTGATATGTTTGTTGAGATACTGAACTGGCCATTTCTCTGAAAGATGCACTGACCAACCAGGTGCTGGCATCTGTCCACAATGTCAGAGAGTGTGGATAGCTCTGAAGTGGTACTCCTTTGAATATATTCTCCCTCTTTTTCCACCATTGAAGATGTTGAATGAGAGACTGAATTACAGGAATAGAATGAAAAAGGCTGTCCTGATGTGGACGCCAAAAACAAAGGAGGAATAACTGCACTGGACGCATATGTAGTCGTGCAAACGGGACTATTTCTATGCATGAAGCCATCAGCCCGAGAAGTCGTAAAATCAATTTTGCTGGCACTTTTTGGCTGCTTGAAACAACCGAGATTACTGCTATGTGAGAGAAAAGATCCTCTGATTGGTACACCAGTCTCTTCTCTAGATCGAACAAGGCCCCCAAATAGGGAATTCTTTGTGACGGAATGAGACTGGACTTCTTTATGTTTAAGATTAGACCCAAGTCTATCAAAAGCTGAACTGTTCGCTGTAACTGCTGAAGTAACAGCTTTTTCAATTGATTTTTTATTAACCAGTCATCCAGATACATGTAGATGTGAATCTGATGACTTCTTAAGAACCCCCCTACTGCACTCATTACTTTTGTAAATATTCTTGGTGCAATTGCTATCCCGAATGGCATGACTCTGAACTGGTAATGAATACCGTTGATGCAAAATCTCAGATACTTTCTGTGAGGAGGATAAATTGGAATGTGAAGATATGCATCTTTCAGATCCAAGGCTACAGCCCAATCTCCCTTTTGAAGAGCTTGGATTATAGATTTCAAAGTCTCCATTTTGAAATGAGAGTTTTGGAAGGATGCATTTATTGGCTTCAAATTTAGAATTGGGCACATCCCTCCATCCTTCTTGGGAACCACAAAGAAAGTGCTGTAAAACCCTTGACCTATCTGGTCCAAGGGGACAAGTTCTATAGCATGTTTTCCTAACAAGCTTTCTACCTCTTCTAAAATACTTAACATATGTACATGATTGTCCATCTTGGTGACCCTGACTCCTGATTTTGGAGGGAGAGAAACAAAGTTGAGGTGAAGTCCTTCCTGGACAATTTTTAACACCCAAGTGTCTGACGTTATTGATTTCCAATTGTGAACAAAATTTACAATATGGCCCCCTACCTGGGATTGGCCTTGACATCTCTGTACATGGTCTATCAGATTTGAAATTACTTTGGGGGAAGAAACCCTGAGTGATCCAGTCCCTTTTTTGGAAATCTGTCACTGGCTCTAGACAAATTGCTAGTTTGAGCAGCATTTCCATTATCTGGCATTACCAAAGCCTTTCAACTGTTCTTTTTCTGAGACTTATAACCCTCAGTATGCTTTCTTTTTTTACTTGATCCGGGTGCAGAGTCAGCCTGAGAAACAGGGACAAATGAGTCAGCTTTACGCTTTTTGGAAAGTTCAAGACTACCAGATCTCCCAAGAAACTGAGTTTCTTTAGCATCCCTAATATTGTCAGCACTTTCATGAAGAATGTCAAAAAACTTTCCATTAAAAAGATTTGACCCCACTGTGGATAGAGAAAGCAATTTGTTCTCAGTACTTATCACCCCTTTATTCTGATACTGTTTGTCAATATTCATGAAAGTTTGAATAACTGAACCATCCAATGGAAGACGGACATCATGAGAAGATTTATTATTCTTTGAAAGTGATCTGGGGATGAAAGATTTGATCTCACATTTGTCAAAAGTGTCATCATTGATATTAATATCCAATTTTCCCACTACCTTTTTCAAAAAGGATTGCCAACTGCCATCCCCGATTTTAGTTCTAGATATCTGTGATGCAGAACAAAATTCTGAACACTGTTGAGAGTGAACCGACCATCTGAAGGTGCTTTTTGGGATTGGGACAAGATTGACCCATCAAATTCATCTTCCGATATGACCTCAAAATCATTGGAGGGAATGAACTTGTTAAACCTCTTCTTATTTAATTTATTATTAGCATCACCCACCTGCCTGTAGTTGGGGTTACCTGAAGTACTCGGCGTAACCAATGTAATTGTACTTATACCAGCCACAGAAGTGGATGTAGTCACTGTAGCTGAAGAACTACTTGAAGACTGGGATTTTTTAAGTACCTCGTTGATTCTCTTGTCCATCATATCCTTTAACAATGGACTAGACAATAAATGCCACATGGCAAACTGATTAGACTCTTCCAGGGATCGAGGAGGAATAACAGATTCTGAAGTTCCCACAAGTGTATTTATCTGTTCTGTATTCAAAATGTTCCCCGAAGAGGGACTTGTGTTGGATTGTACAATGTTCCCCACAGAGGGACTCGTACTCGTAGAAACCGAGTTTATCTCGACGTTCCCCGTAAAGGAAACTGGCTCAGCTGTATATAATGGTAAAACGGCAGGACTAGACGATGTAACCCCTAAGGAAACAACACTGCCTGAGGGCGACGTCGTTTTTTTTTTTTACTTAGTTTTGTCGATCATTGATTCTATCATATTTCTTTTTTCCGTAGAACATAACTGGCACACTTCACATGGAAAACGAACATTGCACAGTCGGTGTCTGAAACACTGTCTGTGATCATCGATCACATTCATCTTTTTGGGACATCGAGAACAGTCCTTAAACTCGGAATTCATGGTGAAACCACACTTAAATCCAAGAAACACAGCTAAAAACACGATGTAGAAGCAGGCATAAATGGCGCCGAACAAAAACTGAAATCCCGGATGTAGCTTATCGGAAGGTCTCCGAGGGGTAATTTTAAGTTCAGCGTAGTTGCAGGCAAGCTGGGCACATTGCAAAAAGTTGATGCAGGTAAGTATAGTTAGTGATATAAACAAATCAATACCACAAACATCACTGACAAAGACAAAACTGAATTACAACAGTGTGATATACTACAAGACAACATAAAAAACATTGCACTGACTGGAACTCCCACTGAATACAGGGGGTTTCATAAGATGCTCCAGAAGAGACATCTGCATATACAGGAGTATTTCCTGTAACATTGGTACTTTTTTTTCAACAAATGAAATATGGCACATGAAAATCAAATGTCTCGATTCATAAACCAACTGATGATTGCAGTTTGCAGGAGTCAAATTTGGAAAGGCTAAAGTTGATTTTGGGTTCAAATGTCTATGTAGTTCTGGAATAATGCCCTTATTGACTTGTTTTATACTGGCCATGTTAAAGTCAGTATCAAAAACAAAATATCAGCTATTCCATATGTACATGACAGTGCTTCTGTATTATGGCCCTTGTATTAACAACACTTATATAAAATGATACAATTTATTGATGAAATAACAAGAAAAACAGCACAATATTATCCCTGATACTTTGTGAATAAATATCTGCATCAAGCAAAATAAATGTTCTATCAAAAAGAATACATTCCTGGGGTCTCAATTGGGGGTCCCTTTACCAAAATCCCATCAATTTTTCTACACATTCCTCTTTCCAGGACAGGAAAATATTAATGATGTCACCTTTCTCCATTTCACAGTCTAAATTTATAGGATTTCCCACTTCACGCTTGACATTTTGTCCCATTTAAATGTTTTCTTTTTTTCCAAAATCCTGTTTCCGCTTACTAAAAAGGGCCAATCCCACTTCCCTCTTATACTCCATCAAGACCCAAATTCAAGAAAATTCTTTAATTAAAGGTAAAAAAATAATTGAGATAATTTTCAGGATTTTACAATACCTTAAACCCTTATGATATAAAATGGTTTGAATGTATCAAAATTAAGCACAAATGTGTCTAGCATATTGCCACTAAAAACTGATAACAATGATTAAGGAATATAATGAAGAAATATAGATACACATTTCAACAACAAATTATTGATCACTGGTAGCTCCACAGACCAACTGTATCTGATTTGTGTCAGTGTGTACACAGACAATTCCTGTGTATGCATGTCTATTCCCTATCTGTACACAGACCACTGACATCAGAATCACAATATAAATACTGTCATGGTTAGAGGTAAACAGTTACTGGTAGTCAGATTCCTTCACAATATCTGTCTCATGCTGAAATTAGAACAGAAAATGTCCATTATGATTTGGAAAATTAATCTATGAAAAAGAAAGGAAATGGGGTAAATATCAAGGAGACAACATCCCATATCCAGGTTAAAACCACCCAAAACAAAGCATCTAGGGGTCACTGTACGGTCTTCAACACAGTGAGGAACCTCACACTATATAGCAAGCCCTAAATCGGCCCAAAAAAGTAATCAAAGCTCTATAAGAGCTGAAAGTGTTCGAATTCGTATGTGTTGAAGTTTAAGGTGTCTCAGTGGTATTATTCCGCCATTTTTGTTTAATACTTGTTCATTTAGGTTTATTTGTATTTGCTTATAGGACATATGAGTAGACTGTTAGGTATTTTTTGTAATTATTAACAAGGACACCATTGGAAATAAGTCTGTTTGACCTTATTGGTTATCCTATGTGTTCAATATTACAATATATATACTTTTGAAACTACTGGTATTCATTGCTTAACACTGTTTTAAATATTGTTTTATGTGTACATGATATGACTGTATGCACTTGCCTGAATAAATATTACTATTATTATCATTTTGATATCACTGTAAAGAAATTAACATTTTGCAAAAATCTTCATGGGGACCGTTTTTATGCGCAACCTTCCTTTTCAGTCGTGTGAGATTTCAAGGCGTTTTGCACGAAGTTTTTTTGTCTAATACTTGATGCTCTTTTTCATCAAATACAAACATCTAGGCGTTATAGAAGACTTTACTTTTTCATTGAGGGAGGAAAGACATTCCTCTTTTATTGTGTTTTGGGCATTTCAGCTGGTTCTTAAATATTTTTGGTCAAATAAATCAGTTGTGAACTGTTTTTGGACCATTTGGTGTTTTATGTTCTATTAATTTTTAACTGTAAAAGGGAAGCAAAAAGCAGTGCTTGCTGTTCATCATTATGTTGCTGTTATTTGAATTTACAGACTGTTTTGGGGGAAAATTAAAAGGTTGTAAATATGTTAATGAACCCACTCTCTCTCTCCTTTATTATTTGCCTGATGTACATTTACTGCATTTCTCCTTTTATTCCATTCTTCTATAAATAAAGCAAGCATTACATTTTTTAAATATTTTTGACTTTTCTGATTCAGTCAAAAAGAGTGGTGTTCTGGGATTTTGAGTGACCTTTCGTGCATTACAGTACCAATATGTTTGTTAACGTCATTAAGGCTACTCAGATCAACTATGCAAACTCTGCAGAACGTGGAACTTGCAACGACCTAGTCACTCGCATAGCCATCCTGTGCTGTGGTGCTTGCAGCTCGTTTTATCATGGATTGTGAAACAAGAACTGTTCACTATGATTGCTGGTGGTCCATCCGGTTACATAACTTTATTTATGCGCCGAAGCCTTAAAATCAACAAAAAAGTCAACCAAACTCGTCATTTCAAACGTTTAGATTTTATCTGCACTGAAGAGACATAAGTTGTCGAAATGCGCATATGCAGAAAGTAAATTCACAGTAACTTCGGTATTTAGTTATTATTTACGATTATTTACATACCGGATCCAATCAGCTGTTTTTCTCTCGTCATTGATGTAAACCCGATTCTGATTGGCTAATATCGAGAATTTGGATTATCTCCCTTCAACGGCCAAAATCGTGTAAACAAACATTTTTTCGTGTGAATTTCTTCAAAATCGTGTTATATGCCAAATTTTTGTTTCACGGTCGTGACAGAAGGTAAAATCGTGTAGATCACGCCAAAATCGTGAAAGTTGGCAGGTATGTCATTTTGACATCTTTGATATTTTTTTTTCATATTCCTACGCGTGAGAAAAATAGGCCCTATTTTCGTTTTAATAATGTACTCGATAATCGTTTAATTTCTCAATGCAGGAAATTTAATAAGTTTAATAAAAGCGAAGTAGTAATTGAAATTGGTTTGGGTGTATTATAAACGTCTCGTACTGTATACTCAAGCCTATTCGACACCTCTTTTTTAGTTTCAATCCGCCATCACTTTTAAGCCTTTAAGTACCTCGATTCCCACTTTAGCTGTGTTCAAAAATTTTTACCATTTCAGGACAATAGTATGTAACGTTCTACCAGATTATTCAGTAACTTTACTGTTTTATTTACAATTTTATAAGGATACTTTTTAACCTGTTTAAAAGTTTCCCGCCCTGCAACATCTATTTTTATCCAATTCAAGCTGAACTGATAGCTAGAGTGTTCATGACGAACACTAAAAACGTGAATAAATAAATGGAAACAAACCACATAACCCAAATATCAAGAAACTAAAATTGTATAAGAAGTCAAGGACAAGCCAATGACCAACATATTCCTTACTTGGGACAGGCGCAAAACTTGCGGAGGGGTTAAAACTCGTTTTCTTGGATCCAAACCCTCCCCCTATGTGTGGTGAATGGCAAAAAATAAATACACAAAAAGACTCACAGTAAATATCAATCTAGAAAAAAAATAGTTTTTGCCATGAAGAATATAGTGAAGTCTGTCAAAAAAATCCGAATTTTTTTTTTAATGAATGACACCCCTCTGATTTTTACTTTGTGTCAGATTGTCTTATTTAATCCATTCAAATGAATTGGAATTTTCTCTTCCCCAATGACCCATATTTTTCATTTTCAAAATATAGAAAGATACATCTAGAGAATCATCTGACAAAATTTGATAAAATTATGAAAATTCTATGGCATCTAAAGGTAAAATCAATGGAAAATCTACTTGGGTTTGGTTTTCAACATTTATCTCTCAAAAACAAATACATTGACCAATCAATATTTCTTGCAGAATATTTTATATGGGCAATATTTTAGCATATTAAAGCCACTTCAATATTAAAATTCATAAATTCTTAACTTTTCATCTTGCCTACATGTAAATTCAAAGTCATTCTCAAGTTCAAAGCTAAATAGATATTTACCTCCTGTGGTTGATACAGATATTACAGCTCTTTCACTTTCACCAAATGCTCCAAAACTTCTTAACGAAATATGATACAATTTTTCTGGTGCTGTCAAAATAAACACAAGTATCTTAAATCAATGAAATGGACAAGTCATTATGCATTTAAGAAATAATTCATGGGGTGCCGGTGGTTTGTTGGAGATTTACATATGGGTGGCCATTAATTCCATTAATATTTTACCCAGACCGTAGCGCAGCAGTAAAATAAACGAAAATAATGGACACCCATATGTAAATCGACTACAAACCACCGGCGCTAATGAAGTACTATTTTGATTCTAATATGACATTTAATGATCTGGACGGACATATAGTGTTCACAGTAATGACAGTCATTACATAATATTTACTGACATTTATGTGCACAAAACATATTATGACGTCATGTGTTTCAGCGTTAAGACTGTTGTGACGTTTCTCATAGTGTTATTGGAGATTTTTATATGGCGAGAATCCACGCTAAACAGACAATTCGAAAACGCTTCCACCAAAACAAATGACGTCTGAGGATTGTGACGTTCAAATTTTTGTTTAAAACGTCATATATTTTGTTTGAAATGTAACTTCCGGGTAAAATTTTTGATCCCGGAAGTTCCAAAATTATACGAGACTTACAGGCCCTATTAGAACTATGGATAATCCATATAAGTTCTCAGTGTGAATTAAGAAATAACTCCTGGTAGGTATATGCCTATTGTCATTTAACCATAGGCTTGGCTTTTATATTGGAATTTAACCCAGAGTGTTTAGCGAGGGGTTAAATTTACAAATATAAAGGCCCAGCTAATGGTTAAATGACAATATATAGTATAGTGATGTTTGTACATGTACATGTGGTGGATAACTTTACCACATGCACTAACTTCATTACTCCTTTACCTTAAAGAAAGATTTGCATTGAAAACTTGGTCTGATATTTCTTAGATTTTTTTGAAAATCTTTTTTCAGCTACCCTGACATAAAGGGTCAGTGTGAGCTATTGCCATCACTTGGCGTCCAGCGTCCGTCCGTCTGTTAACTTTTAACATTTTCATTAACTCCTCTGAAAAAACTGTAACAAATTCAACCAAACTTTACAGGAATGTTATATGGAAGGTCCTTTACAAAGATTGCTCATTTTGTTCCCATGTGACAATAATATAGCCACCATCGCGGAACTTATATTTAACAATGGACCCTATTTAAAAACATCATTTTCATCAACTCCTCTGAAACCACTGAAGTAAATTCAACCAAACTATATGAAGGTCCTTTACAAAAATTGCTCATTTTGTTCCAATTGGGACAAAAAACATGGCTGCCGGCGGGGAACTTATGTTTAATATTGGACCCTTTGGGAAAACAGCATTGTCATTAACTCCTCTGAAACCACTAAAACAAATTCAACCAAACTTTACAGGAATGATGTATGGTATGTCCTTTACAAAAGTTGCTCATTTTGTTCCGATCCGACAAACAACATAGCTGCCAACGCGGAACTTATATCTAACATTGGACTCTATGGATAAAACATCATTTTCATCAACTCCTCGGAAAGCACAGAAGCAAATTCAACCAAACTTTACAGGAATGATGTATGGAAGGTCCTTTACAAAGATTATAGAATCATTTCATTTCAACCAGACAAAAAACATGGCCATCATGCAGAACATCAAAAACCCTGCTGTTCAGCATTTTGTTAGGTGAGTGATACAAGCTCAGTCTCTGAGCCTCTAGTTAATTTTTTTATTTTAAGCTATTTAACTGTCCACATAAACATTTTACTATATACATTTTGAGAGCTGTTTCACAACTCCTAGTTCATTCTAATATGATATCATTTCCATTCCGTTGTTATTTTTTTTTATGTTTTTTCACTTCATTTGTCATGCTTTCATATTCTAATTTTATATTTGGTTTATTGTTTTCTTTTCTGATTCACCATCATTACTTATTCCTTTCAGGAATAGTTATCTTGTGGTACCCAACAATTTTTGAAACATGAGTTAGATATATGAGCTAGAAGTATACAGGACTTTTTAATCGTTTTCACACCGGATACAAATCTTTTTTTACACGAAAAAAATCAATAGATCAATACATTGAGAGGGAATCACTAATGAATGAACACTGTTTAGCTAAGGGTGATTAATATTTAATCAATTTGTAGCACTTCAGGTTAATTTTTTTTTTGTCAATTAAAATTTAGTTGAAAATTGTCATATAGAAAAATTATAAATGCACGTCAATTTCATAAATTGTTTGTTTTTCATGAGGTATATATTTATTTCAATAGGATTAGAAATCCAGTATTCCTTCTTACTGGTATCCAATGTGATCTTTTCCACCTTCAATTACACGAGAGTTCACATCTCGAAAGTCCTATATTGCTTTTACCAGAATTTCATTGCTCAAGCACCAAGTAATAGCACATCAGGCATAATGTGCTATCAATTTTTTGAGGTTTCTATTGGACCACTGTGAGAACTCTTTAGCCATGAATAATGTCACCTAGTAACAGTGTTGTTATTTGAAACAAAACAATAGCAAAGTAACAGGCAAACAAACACAGAACAGCAGTACAGCACTAAAAATTCACTGCTACAGCATTAATTATGAATATCATAACAAAAATAGTTTTAACAACTCGAAAGAATGGTATATCACTGGATATCAATTCTTTATGTAATTTCAAATACAGTTAAAACTTCCATGGCTCGAACTGCAATAGCTCTAACACCATGGATTTCTCACTTTTGAGACAGAACAGTTCCTATTTTTAGCGGTGTGAGATTTCCTTGTCTTGTACCCCCCAGTACAAGACAGAAATTGCCAAGCAACGTATTCAGACATCATTGACGTCGCTTAGGAACGTTGGATGTCAAGTACGGCTCGGTGGTAAATAAAATCGTAGTTCGTGATTACAAAAGTGAGAAAATAAATCAAACACTGTTAAAAATGCAAGATTTAGAAATCTCAGACACCCTCAGGTAAGATTTCAATGGTTCTCTGACTCGGCAAGCCTCATCAGAGAAATATTGAAATCTTACCCTTGGGTGTCTGAGATTTCTTGATCTTGCCTTTTCACCGGTGTTAGATTCATATAGTTTTGAATCCCTTTTCTAGACCCTTTGTTCATGTTTAAACATAGTTCTGCCTCAACAGCTCAAACTTGGCTCTAACTGGAACTATTTTCATCAGTCCCTTTGGTGTTCAAGCCATCAAAGTTTGACTGTATAATAAACTTGTCAAAATTCTTTATTATATTTTTAAATTAAAATAACTCAAGATGATATCCAGCAATATACAATTGTTTCTCTTTATAAAAAGTAGAAGTTTCCCATGAGCTCAACATTAGTTTGAATTCGTTTTGCATACCTAATTTTTCAATTTTAAATGTGGTTTCACTAAATGGTAACATTTCTTGATATTCTCCTGGTTCATTGATTCCATAACCCAGTATATAACCTCTTATTATTGGAGCATAATCTGGAGGCTTCCAGCTTATCTGAATGTAGTTTTCACCAGAAAATGCACTCAGGATCTTTGGTTTTGGTAATGTTCCTTTTGTTTTTACTGAAAGTAACAAAATAAAGTTTTTACAATAACAATACATTATTAATGGAAACTTCAGAATTTGATTCACCACTAAAAAGATATTTTGTAGCCAGTTCCTTTAAAAGACAACAACTTGTGAGCTTGTACACTCTTTTAAACTGAACAAGTGTGTCATTGAGCAACTAGCTTATACATAATTATTTAAAAGAAGCAGCTCTATGACAAATCTTACACATTTGAAATTACTTATTTACATGCCCATTATGTCAAATGGCATGTAGGGTAGCATTTTTTTTAGATGCTGAGGTTATGTTACACATATAATGCAAAGGAAGAAAGAATATAAATATGGAATATAGGACATTTTGTTTTTGATACGGACTTATCACGACCGGTATCAAGTAAGCCTGTTAGGGTGTTACGCCGTGCTAAAGTCTGTTTCAAAAACAAAATTTCCTGTATTTCTTTTATCGGTAATTCACAGAATAATAGACAGAACTCTAAAACAAATTGTAATAAACTGAAATTTTTATTTCAGCACAGTTAATCTATTGTTTATTGCAATAATTAAAATGCATTCTTCTTTCAACGTCTTATGCGTATGAACAGGACAAAGAGTACAGAACATGACGTCAGCTTAGCAACCCGCACATGACGCCTTCACAGTGACCCGATATTTTCGTGATAGTGTCCAGTTCGGTGATACTGAGAATAACAGTCTCTGTAGATCAAAGGAAATTCATACAAATTACTGATAATTCAAATTATCCAGTGTGTTTGAATAATCTGTAGTGCTGATACAGACATTCTACACAATATTCATAAAAAACAAGAGCTGTCGCCGAATGGCAGCCAGTTATACCCCCGCTCATTGAACCCTGAATCAATATGGCAATGCTAAGTTAAGTATATGTGGACATAATACATGCATGGACACAGTACAAGTGTGGACACAATACAAGCATTGACATAGTTGCAGTGATAAAGTTACCATCAAACAGGAAGTAGATGAGTTATGGACTTAAAAAAAGGAGACACGATAAAACTAATCATACTGAAGCATCAGACCAAACATCAAATCATTATTATATACACAAGCCGAGATATCCTTGACGAAAAATTTCATTATATGGCTTTAATGGTAAAAAATCAAAGTTATCGTCAAACAGGAAGTAGGTGAGTTATGGACTTGAAAATGGGAGACATAGTACAACTCATCATTCTAAAGCTTCAGACCAAATATCAAATCATCACTACATACACAAGGTGAGAAATCCTTGACGAAAAATTTCAATATATAGCTATAATGGGAAAAAATCAAAGTTATTGTCAAACAGGAAGTAGATGAGTTACGGACTTGAAATGGGGAGACATAATACAACTCATCATACTAAAGCTTCAGACCAAATGTCAAATCATTACTACATACACATGTTGAGAAATCCTTGACGAAAAATTTCAATATATAGCTATAATGGGAAAAAATCAAAGTTATCGTCAAACAGGAAGTAGATGAGTTACCGACTTGAAATGGGGAGACACGATACAACTCATCATACTAAAGCTTCAGACCAAATATCAAATCATTACTACATACACAAGCTGAGAAATCCTTGACAAAAGATGTTCCGGACGGACGGACGGACAGATGGACAAGGGTAAAACAGTATACCCCCCTCTCGTACGGAGCGGGGGGGGTATAAAAATCCCCAAAACAAGAAGACAATATGTCACTATGCAAAGTTGGAGTCAATATTCATAAAACTCTGATGATGCCCAAAAGGATGCAGTGAATGAACATTTAATTTAAAGACAGCACAAATTGTGCATCACAAATATAAGGATGGTACAACACTTTGAAAGACCTACAAATGCAAAAGAAGACAAGGAAAATAGCCAGACATATAAATGCAGGCACAGACTATCATAAAGCAATATACACCACAACCATATACCATGAAAGCATCATAAATTTATTGACATACCTACTGCTCTAGTTGTAAATGACATAATTTCTGACATAACACCAGATCCATCCTCTATCTGACTCTGTATAGTTAGGTAGTAAGTGGTATTAAAGGATAAATTCTTAATGACATACTGTAATGAACGCTCAAATACCCCTGTCCATTGGTATAATGGTAAAGCACTGTCATTGGTATATAACAGGATATATCCTGAAAAGTAAACAAAAATTATACAGCATTACATGTTTACAGTATAACTTATCCAGCTGAAAAGTAATCACTGACCATACAGCATGTTCATGTTTACAGTATAACTAATCCACCTGAAAAGTAATCACTGATAATACAGCATGTACATGTTTATAGCATAACAGATCCACCTGAAAAGTAATCACTGATTTTACAGCAGGTACATGTTTATAGCATAACAAATCCACCTGAAAAGTAATCATAGATCATACAGCATGTAAATGTTTACAGTATAACTAATCCACCTGAAAAGTAATCACTGATAATACAGCATGTACATGTTTACAGCATAACAAATCCACCTGAAAAGTAATCACTGATCATACAGCATGTACATGTTTACAGTATAACTTATCCAGCTGAAAAGTAATCACTGACCATACAGCATGTTCATGTTTACAGTATAACTAATCCATCTTAAAAGTAATCACTGATAATACAGCATGTACATGTTTACAGTATAACTTATCCACCTGAAAAGTAATCACTGATAATACAGCATGTACATGTTTACAGTATAACTAATCCACCTGAAAAGTAATCACTGATAATACAGCATGTACATGTTTACAGCATAACTAATCCAGCTGAAAAGTAATCACTGACCATACCGCATGTACATGTTTACAGCATAACTAATCCACCTGAAAAGTAATCACTGATAATACAGTATGTACATGTTTACAGAATAATCACCAATCATGCAACATGTACATGATTATGGCATAACTAATCCACCTGAAAAGTAATCACTGATCATACAGCATGTACATGTTTACAGCATAACTAATCCACCTGAAAAGTAATCACTGATAATACAGCATGTACATGTTTACAGTAAAACTAATCCACCTGAAAAGTAATCACTAATAATACAGCATGTACATGTTTACAGTATAAGTAATCCACCTGAAAAGTAATCACTGATTTTACAGCATGTACATGTTTACAGTATAACTAATCCACCTGAAAAG
>MJUU01004185.1:32655-53531 GCA_002080025.1 Modiolus philippinarum
AAAGTAATCACTGATTTTACAGCATGTACATGTTTACAGTATAACTAATCCACCTGAAAAGTAATCACTGATAATACAGCATGTACATGTTTACAGCATAACTAATCCAGCTGAAAAGTAATCACTGATAATACAGCATGTACATGTTTACAGCATAACTAATCCAGCTGAAAAGTAATCACTGACCATACAGCATGTTCATGCTTACAGTATAACTAATCCACCTGAAAAGTAATCACTGATAATACAGCATGTACATGTTTACAGAATAAGTAATCCACCTGAAAAATAATCACCAATCATGCAACATGTACATGATTATAGCATAACTAATCCACCTGAAAAGTAATCACTGATCATACAGCATGTACATGTTTACAGCATAACTAATCCACCTGAAAAGTAATCATTGATTTTACAGCATGTACATGTTTACAGTATAACTAATCCACCTGAAAAGTAATCACTGATAATACAGCATGTACATGTTTACAGTATAAGTAATCCACCTGAAAAGTAATCACTGATTTTACAGCATGTACATGTTTATAGTATAACTAATCCACCTGAAAAGTAATCACTGATAATACAGCATGTACATGTTTACAGTATAAGTAATCCACCTGAAAAGTAATCACTGATTTTACAGCATGTACATGTTTACAGTATAACTAATCCACCTGAAAAGTAATCACTTATTTTACAGCATGTACATGTTTACAGTATAACTAATCCACCTGAAAAGTAATCACTGATAATACAGCATGTACATATTTACAGAATAAGTAATCCACCTGAAAAATAATCACCAATCATGCAACATGTACATGATTATAGCATAACTAATCCACCTGAAAAGTAATCACTGATCATACAGCATGTACATGTTTACAGCATAACTAATCCACCTGAAAAGTAATCACGTACATGACTACAGTATAACCAATCTACCAAAAAGTAATCATTGATCAAACAGCATGTACACAATGTACATGTTTATAGTATAACTAATCCACCTATAAAGTAAAACATTAATCAAACGTCATGTATTATGTTCACAGCAAATCTAATCCAACCATCTGAAAAGTAATAATTGAAAACAGAACATGTCCATGTTTACAATATAACTAATCCACCTGAAAAGTGATCATTGATCATACAGCATGGACATGTTCAAGAACATACAGTGCACCCTCGTTGTATCACCACCTTTTGGACCAGGGAAAATTTTGGCGATAAGTGAGGGTGGCAATATATCGAGGGAATAAATAACATAGAAACTATGAAACTTCTTGAAAAATGTACCTTGAAAATGGTTGGCAATAAGTTGAGGGACCGCTGTTAAAGAGGGGCCATATAACGAGGGAGCACTGTATCTTATTAATGTCTTGATAACAAGCAAAATATTTATTCTGTGACTGTAGAGCTAATCAAAAAACTTTTTCCCAGAGTATGAATATTTTGGATAATTCATACATTAAATAAGTTATTATATTTTTGTACGACTGCAAAAATTTTGTGGTCATGTTATGTTATGACGCAGTCATTGGCGTTGGCGTCTGTGGCCAGCATAACTTTGTTTCTAGTGGACAGATCATTTTCAAATTTCAGTATGAGGTTTCATGGCATAAGGTTAAGCCTGGGTCTTAATTTCAGGCTCATGACCCCACCTGTTTTAGAAAAAGGGGTGAAATTGAGTATTTTCGTGTCTGTGGACAGCATAACTTTTGTTCCAGGGAATGGATCATTTTCAAATTTTAGTACGATGTTTCTTACACATGATTAAGCCCAGGTTATTATTTTATATCCCTGGCCCCACCTGTTTCAGAAAAAGGGGCCAAAAGGAGTTAAATTGGTTGTTTTACACATATTTGACAGTAGAATCTTTATTATTTATTGGATTTTAATGGGGTTTCTTTCAGTGTACTCCTTAGAAAATTTCCAATCTGAAGTATGCAACAAATTTCATGTGGCATGTACCGTTCACAAGATAAATTGGGCCAAAAAGGGGCGAATTTCAAAAATTTTAATTTTTTTTATTTTAGTCCCATTTTGATGCAGTTTTTTGCAATGGATTCCTTATGAAAAATTAATATAGAGCAACACCATCAGATTTTTAATAACTTTTTTCCTTTCCAAGCTATGAGGGGCTTAACGGGACCAAAATTGCAAACATGCAGATAACATTTTTATTTTTCATCTGATTTCAATGGGATTTTTTTCTTAGGATTCAACGCATTGTAGGCTTTCAGTAGTATGTCAACAGATTTGGCTTTGCTCTTATCGTTTCTGAGCTATAAGGGGTCAAAGGGGCCAGAATTGAAATTTTTTTGAATATGCGAAATCTTTATTTTACATCAGATTTTGATGGGATTTTTTTCTTTGGATTCCTCTTGTTGCAAGCTTTCAATAATGTACAAAACTGATTTGACGTAACTCTTGTCGTTTCCGGGATGTAAGGGATCAAAGGGGCCAAAATTGCAATTATTAGAAATATGTGAAATCTTAATTTTTCATCAGATTTTAGATGGGATTTTTTTTCTTTGGATCCCTCTCATTTTGAGCTTTAAGTAGTATGTCAACAGATTTGGCATAGCTCTTACCGTTTCTGAGCTGTAAGGGGTCAAAGGGGCCAAAATTGCAATTTTTAGAAATATCTTAAATCTTTATATTAAATCAGATTTTGATGGGATTTTTTTTCTTTTTTTTTTGGATTCCTCTCATTGCAAGTTTCAATAATATGTCAACAGTTTTGACGTAGCCCTTACTGTTTCCGGGCTACAAGGGATCAAAGGTGTCAAAATTGCAATTATAAGAAATATGTGAAATATTGATTTTACATCATTTTTTGTCGGGATTTTTTTCTATGGATTCCTCTCATTGCAAGCTTTTAGAAAGATGTCAACAGATTTGACGTAGCTCTTACTGCTTCTGAGCTGTAAGGGGTGAAAGAGGCCAAAATTGCAATTATAAGAAATATGTGAAATCTTTATTTTTCATCAGATTTTGATGGGATTTTTTTCTATGGATTATTCTCCATTGTAATCTATATTTTCACTATTTTGTGTCCAGCTAATTACTGTATCAATCTTTTTACTGTGTCAACATTTGCTTAAAATTACACTTGTTCAAATTTCAGTGGTCGACATGCTGCGTACGTATCATGCTGCGATCTGTGTAGCCCTTTATTTAAAATATTTATACTTTCATTTATCTCATTATCACAAAAGCTAACAGCGTTAAATTGATACACTTGGAAATTCCAGGTTTTGTATTGATAAACACTTGCAACATGTGTCCATTTTAGACAAAATTTGAGATACTTAGTGTTTTTACACCAATACTCCATGACAGTTGCTAGATACTGCAGCAAAGATTTGTGTAAACATACATAAACCGGTTTAACCCTACCGCTGGCTTTTGCTAGTGCCGGTACCAAGTCCGGCTGTCCCGAGTTCCTATCGTTGTTTATGTTTGTCTTTTGTATTTTTATTGTGGGTTTTTTTCTTGTGCAGTTCCTATTTACTTTCTGGCATGTGGCTATGTTTTTCGGCCATTGTAGGTGTTTCCTGTTATCTTTTTTATTCCATTATACATGTAATATACTGATTTGTCAATTTTCATTAAATCTCCAATAAGTGTAACAAGTCATTTTTAAATTGCAACATACATGTATAAACTTTTTATGCAAAGTTCCAAATGATTTTATGAATGCACTTAGGTACATTTGTACCATGCACTTTTAACTATTTACGTCTTTGCACTTTCCTTTTACATTTTCTCTAAAATAATCATAAACAAGAGGCTCTCGAAAGCCTGTATCACTAAACTGGATCCTTGCCTTTAGATAATCCAATACACAGTCCTTTATTAAATTATGTTTATAAAGGTGTGTGCTTACAATACTGACTTCATTCATAGTTTTAACTTGTATATCAAATAATTTACATAATAATACCTTTAATTTTTTCTTTAATGTCAGGTCTTTTCCATTTAATTAAAGCGGTAGGAACTTCTTCTCCAAGTTCTTTTATTTGAATGTCATAAGGAGCACCAGGCACTGTTGGAAAACATAAAGATTTGTTAATTTACATTTTTTTTTTGATTTGTTAATTTACATTTTTAAAAAAAAATTATCTTCAAATACCTCTAAGTGCAAGGTCAGCTTAAAGACATGGATCAATTACTATATTGGCTGTCACATTTCAAGGGGTTGAAACCAATGGGCAAAGCCTTGAAAGAAGAGGCTCTCACGAGTCTGTATGGCTGATCTGGACCAGGGACTTTCAATAATCAAACAGGATTCAAACAGTACTGAGAAAGTACTCTTTTTCATGGGGTTCCAACTTTCTTGGATTTCGTGGCATGTTTAAAGTATTATATTTAGTTCCAACATATATATGCATTTTTCCTTGCAGTTTTATTGCATAGAATTGGAAACCACGAAATTAAGTACCCACGAAATAGGAATATTTATGAAAAAAACATGAAAATTGTTGTAACAATTGATGTTCCACAGTATTCACCTGACAGCTGCCACCTTTCATTACGTATGCATATGATCAAATTTTTAAGCGGTTAACCAAAAACAATAACTGCAATCATGTCTTGGTCTTTATCGGTTTTTGGTTCAAGAAGAAAATATCTTTGAATGCTTTACAAATATATAAAATAGGTTGAGTAGACTTCCAAGTTCCCCACTGGCAATCATCTTGTATGAAGTATGAATATAAAAATATCACTTATAGGAGGATAACCCAAGGACTTATATTATCAAATTTGTTTTTTAAATTGTTTGAGTGGTTTCAAAGAAGATGACCTTGAATGCATTTCCCATGGAGTTCCATGATTAACTATATTCCGGCCATCTTGGATGAGGCATGCATATAAAAATAACAAAATTTGAAGGGGACCACTCAATGACTATTATAATCAAATATGGTTTAAATAGGTAAAGGGTTGCAGAGGAGAAGAGGAAAAGTTTACATCAGAGATGGACAAATTGTAGAGTGACGACAAACAATGCATGCCAGAAGATGGTGAAAGCTGCATGGCCCTACCTAAAAGCCAGGTGAGAAAAACAACTGAATTCAGTGCCAACTACAGGAGGCCGGAATCAATTTGCACCAATTAACTATTAATTTTCATAGATAGAAACAGCGCCACAATTTTGAATTTGGTATGTATAAATTGCGCCAGTAAACAGAATCTAATTGCACCACAAATTGCACCACCTTTACCAGTACGTATACCTACAAAATGACCCCACGTAATTAACTTTTACTGAAAAATGACATGTATGTCTTGACCATCAGTATCGAACAAGTGGTCAAGTGAACGGCAGATATCGAAATTTAGAAAATGGAATCCGACAGAGGAAAGCCTGCTATGGTTGTTGATGAGTACAAGTTTGGTCAGGCATTTGTCAAGAAAAATCGAGATATTAGATATGGCGATGCACAGTTAGGTCCTGTAAAGCAAGAGTTTTCACAGATGCCTCATGTAATGTTGTGATAAGTGGGGAACTGAACCACATAATGAGATAAACCAGCAGAAGTTAAGGACAGAATCCTTAGAACTGCCTGCAAGAGGAAAGCTGTAGACCATGCAGATTTCAGAGCGTCCTTCAAAGATAATCAATCCAGTGTACGATATATGTATGCTGAAGGTCCCGAACCCGGATAAAAGCAGGAGGGAAGTCATATATTTGCATTTGAATAGTCATCTTACCTGTACTTATAAATACCTGTTGTTACCGATATTTTTGACTGGCGAAATTTCTATCTAGGGTGGTCCAAAATAATTGGCGCAATTTCGAGTACTGGCGCTATTTGATTGTGGAGCAATTAGATTCATTTTTGGCGCAACTCGAGTTCACCCCTACAGGAAGAATTGGGCGATGGACATTTGCGCAAATTTACCTGAAAAACAGAAGGACATTTGCGCAAATGAAAAGTGGACGGTTGCGCTAATGATTTTTAGTTACCTGTTGTCAGTTAAAAACTTGTTAGTGAAAGTAAATATTGAAATATACATTGTGTATAAAAGATTTGTTTTTTTAATCATTTTTGAGCAACAAACTGTCAGCTTCATCAAAATAAGATATATCAATGATCAGGCTGTAATTCCTAGAATTGAAAAGGAAAAAGTGTAAAGTCTTTTGGAAACCTGTTGCAAATACACCAATGATGAAATATCACAACTGCGCCTCAAAATTACCACCACAGGTCACATGCACAGCTAGAAGAGACTTGTAAATATATTTTTAAATAGTTATATGCTAGTTTTATGTTTTAAAATTAGTGCCTTATATTTTAGAGATAAATATTTACGAACTACAAACTTCATACTGCTCAGAATCTTACTTCAGCCTCCCCGTGGTGAGCAGGGGCAACGGATAAAGTCCAGCTAATGCCTACCGAAGACGACATGTGAATAAAAAATATACTGAATAAAGATTTTCGCAATTGGGTAAAATTATTAAAACAGAAGTGAGTTTTCGTTTGTGCAAATGTCCACTTTTCGTTTGTGCAAATGTCCTCTTTTTTGTTTGCGCAAATGTCCTCAATTTTTTGCGCAAATGTCCATCGCCGGAAGAATTAGACACTAAAATTGAGGGGCCTGATAGGGGGTCTCGTCACGAATCACAAAAAAATTATTCGGACAAATCACAGTTCACGGGAAATTCATTTTGTCAATCACAGATCAAACAATGTTCTAATAACGATTCACGACAAATTAATGAAATGGAAAACGAATCATGGGGAATGAAATTCCCGATCACGGAGAATGAAATAAACCCATCGGCCCCTCTAAATTCTTCAGGTCATGAAAAACGATGATTTGCAAATTCTGATAGTTAGTACTATCACTGGTTTGAATACCAGTGTGTCTGAACAGAAAAAAGACATTCCAGCACAATATAAAAAATAAAGATGTTGCCTTTAAAGTGTTTATCTGCGATTACATTGGGTGGCCATTTAGAAAGTTGTCCAATTAACTTTTATATTACCTGGTGTAGTACTTGTAACTGGTGTTGTTAATTCAAACTTTTGTTCTTTTTTCCCTGTAACAAAAATATAACATTGAATAAATGAAGAAAACTGTTTTATTACCTTATAAAATTATTTTTCCATTATGAAAGAAATGCATTAGTTTTTGCTATTTGTTCATAAATGCCTCCATTTTTTGTAGAAGGATTCAATCCTGCAGGCCTCGACAATACCGTTTGTCCGATTGCCCTTGACAAGTGGATACGTCTGTGGGACAAGTGAAATTCAGAAGTCACTTGTCCGTCGGGACAAGTTAAAATTTTTGTAAAACTAGGATTTCAAATCAGCCACAACGATGCATAATGAGAAAATTCATTTAGATTCCTCTAAAAACATTTTTTTTATGATGAACTATTAAATGAAGAACGAAAATATTGACCGATTTCAACGTAAACTTTTACGTTTTCACTTGTGTCTGCCATTTTGATAATACCGGTCGTTAGATGAAACAAAATAAAAATACGGATTCTTAAGTAAAACGAAATTTGAATAAAGAATCGTACTCATACCAGCACATATTACTGACATTGATAGAACAAGATTTTTTTCAATCTATTTAAGAAATTCAATGCAAGAGAAAATAGTATAAGTTCATAATCATGAAAATAACATGTTTTGCAAAGTTCATATCATGATCTTATGAATAAAATCTGTGTAATAGGAAGACTGAATGAAGAAACATCTATAGACAAGTCCCCATTAACCATGTATAAATCCCCATTCTAGCATTTTTTTGTTGCTTTTGTATATTTCAAAGAATATTTGTTAACCCAATCAAGTCTGACAAGTCTTTTCATAAACCAACTTTTTCAGTAATGTCTAGTGTCCATTAATGTGAAATACCAGATTTTCAAAAAATATGTACATACTTGCATACTGATCTACTTCAGAATACCCAGGTACAACTAATAAAAATTTCTACTTCTTTTGTCTTCAGTTTAATGTACTCTTTTTTTTTTAAACTACATAAGCCTTTGTCAGTATGTATCATTTCTATTAAATAACTAATACACTTTTATTTCTTTGATTTTTTTTTCTGATACTTTTTTGGATATTCAGTCAAATATTTCGGACAAGTGATAATTTCAATCGGACAAGTAAATCTTCAGAGGTACTTGTCCGAAGGGACAAGTTTGAAAAAAAGTTATTGTAGAGGCCTGTCCTGTGAATCCCAGGCAGAAATTCAGTAAACTATTGCCTGGGGAAATTTTACGTAAACTATTGCCCTGGGAAATTTTACGTAAACTATTGCCCAGGAAATTTTACAAAAACTATTGCCCGCTAAATTCCTGAAAACAAGGCTAGATTACTTTAATCGTGTTAATCTTTAAATATTTTGGAATTTCGAGTTTTATTTCTTGTTAATTCGACTTCAAAAGGTGATTTCACATGTAAAAGAAATATGTTTATTATTCATTAAAATTCAGAATTACAGTACATTTTATGAATACATGTAACAAAAAACTTTGTCCAGTTCTGAAACGATATACTGGTCGTGTACCAGTTATCACCATTTTTACATTGTGATTTTTCAATTGATCTTCTTAAACTCTGACTAAACTTTAAATGTGTAATATTGTAAAAATTTACCAAGTAACATGTTAGCCAATCATGTTCATTTTCAGTTTCATTGCACATGCACAGTAATACATGTGTATAGTCATTCTAAAAAGTGTTGGTTTTCTCGACAAATTTTGCTGATGTGTGTGCCAGTTATTGCCATCTTTCAAAATATGCATCAGCTTTTTATCAAATTATTAAATGTACACTTTAATCCACTGAAGTAGTCCAAAAGGGATGAATTAAAAGGGAATAAGTATGATAGGTTAGCGAATGCAATTTTCTAACTGAAAGTAGCATAATTTTTATCAATGCCAAATTCACACCATTTTGTTCACGATGACAAGAAAATAGAAGACCTTTACAGCCCAATTCATCTTGATTTGACTATTTGCAGAGAAAGCAACATTGTTACCATTTATTCCGACAAAAATCATAGCTGACACCCCAAGTTCTTTTTTGCGACATCACATGTAAAAAATCTATTTTTAGCTTATTATCATACGTGACCCCCCCAAATAGCAATATATATTTTAAAGAGGCTCCAAAGGAATTTCATCTCAGATTTCATAGTTTTTAATGATTAAAACAAATATTTTCATGGAATGTATATTTTTATGATATTGTCGTCATTTCTATACATAACCTTTTAACAAAAGTCACGAGTGATCTTGTCGAACGTGAAAATTGGTGATAACTGGTACACAGCAATAACTGGTTCCCGACCAGTATGATTTAAAATTTTATTTATACTGAAAACATTTTTCTCTTTGCTTGCATAAGATATGCTTTGGCCTAACTAATTTTATAAGGTAATAAACAGTTATGTAATGCATAAGAGAGAAACAGACTAAAAGATTTTGCCCTCGGTGTCAAAACCCCCCAAGTGTTTTATTGCCCTCTGCAGAGCTGCCAACCCCATTTTTTGATCACCGGGAGAACGGGAAAACTTTTTCGGGAGTTTTCAATATTTAGGAGGGAGGCTCTTAAAATTGTAAGATAATTATGATGCCTTCCTTTATTTCTTAAAGAACTACCCTTTAAATGACATTTCCAAGCACCAGAAGTCAGATGAATAAGAAAGCTTATACATGTATTTGGTAAGCCATTACCCATTTTGGCTTTGGAATTAAGACCGCTGCGGTTGCTGTCTTCAGCATCTCCTTTGACATTTTCTACATCTTTTACATTAACATAGGTCCTCCCACCGGAATGACCATCAAAACAAAGTTATTACATGCATTTACAGAGGAGGATACGAATGCTGTTCCATCAATCATTCTCTAGATCCGGTAAAGAAAAAAACGAAACGAACATAATTTATAGAAGTTTCGAGGGAAACGAAATCCGGGAGAAAACGGTACAAACGCAGGAGGGCGGGAATTGGTACCGAAAATCAGTAGAATCCCGCCAAAATTGGGAGGGTTGGCAGCTCTGCCTCTGCTGTTTGCTTCGGGCAATAAAACACTTCCGGATTTCTGACAACTTTGGCAAAATATTCTAGTCTATTGTCCTCATATGCATTAAATAACTGTATTATCTTATAATATTTGAAATTCTATGGTTTGGCAGTTATGAATAGACATTGACTTACTTTCAAACTTCCTGTTTTCAACTTTTCATTATGTGACAAGTCACATGATGAAAAGTTGAAAACATGAAGTTTTAAATTTATATTAATATTCAAATTTAGAAAAAAACAATTTCGGAATCTTTCAAAAGATTGTGTCATTTCCATAGCTACAGGGATTGTGACTAAGAGACTAAATTAAATCATTTTCCAAACAGGTTTTGAAATATAAAACATATTATTTTTGTGAAAATTAGTTTTTCTAATTTAAGAGAAAAGGTAAGAAATAATGATGATAATCAATGAAAAAAAGGCAATAACTCATGTGAGCTTAATAGATTCTTCATACAACTGGGAAGAACAAATAAACTTCTTGTCATGCTGACAATTTCTTTTATTTATAGTTTTCATAACGAGAAAGAATTGTATATCGCTGGATATCAACTAGAGTTGTGTAATTTCAAAATATAATAAACGAGCCTTTGGCAAGTTGATAATATTTGAAATTACACAACGAGAGTTGATATCCAGAGATATACAATTCTTTTGAGTTGTTAAAACTATTTCTCTTTTGATTTTCATAATATTTAGTGCCGAACTGCTGTTTTTAGGTAACGTTAATCACAGCCAATGAGATTTCACAGTGGTCCAATAAAAACGTCAAAAAAATAATAGCACATCACACGTGATGTGTTATTACTTGGCGATCAACCAATGAAATTCCTGCAAAAGCGATTCAACAAGTTCATATCTAACTCCAGCTTCAAAGTCTCGTTATGTACCACAAATAAGTATTCATGCAATGAATAGATAATAAGCATGCATCATAATAGAATAAAACATAAACTCTAGCTCAAATAATTTTAAGAGCAGTGACTCATATAAGAATTCATAGGCCAAGTTCAAGCTTAACTCTTCACAAAACGATCAATTTTTGCAGGTAAATGTAACATCTATCTCTGATTGTCTTTTTTTGTAAATATAAAAAATTGTATCCAAATCATTATAATATGATGATAAAAGGGCTATGACTCCTGCAATGATTCGTCAGACAACTTTGATCACGAAATAAACATATAATATCTGACAATTGCTGAACATTTTTTGAATTAAAACTTTAAATTCATCTGGAATCATTTTCTTAAAATATAAGACACAAGGAGCCCTGAGGTTGAGTCAGGAGTGCTCACCTGACAGCCACTTTTTGTTGGAGCTGAATCAATCAAATGAGTAAACTTGGTAAAGGACCATCAATACATCATTCCAGTCTAGTTAGATTAAATCAAAATGATGAAAATGGTGTTTTTCCCACAGGGTCCAAAGTAAAACTATATTCTGTGCTTGCTGCCAGATATTTTTAGTGGATCAGAGTAATTTAGGCAACTTTTGTACAAGAATATATCATTCCTTTAAAGTTTCATTGAAATTGCTTAAGGGGCAATAAAGATATTTTTCTATAGGGCTCTATGCAAAACTAAGTTCGACAGCCAGCACAACAGAACTAAACATTTAACACCTTGGGGAAATCATGTTTTGATCATATCCGCTAAGATTAACCCCTTGAATCAAATTTAACCAAACTTTTCAGGAATAATATACATTTTGTGTGGAAGGTAATCTACAAAATGAGCAATTTATTTTTTACCCCAAATTCAAACCAGAGAATCTTTACACGTTATCTAAATATCCCATCTTCAGATATTCCTAAAATGAATTCATTGTACAGTGCTCCCTTGTTACACCATTGCTCTATAATATTTTTTCCCTTACTTATCGCCAACCACTTTCAGGGTCCATTTTTCAAAAAGTTCATAGATTCTATGTAATTTATTCCATCCATATATGGCCACCTTCACTTATCACCAAAATTTCTTCCTGGTCCCAAACATGGCAATATAACGAGAGTGCAGTGTATCAAGATATATTTATTCACAAACCTGATTTTGCTTTAAGATAGGATGGTTTACTTTCACCATAGTTATTAAATGCTCTGACTGTCAGTATATACTGTCTATTTGGCCCTGAAATATAAAGACATAGGTAATCAAAAGATTACAAAGCTGGCCTATTTATGGCACATTGTCACAACAATCAAATTTGGCCTGGATACTGAACTACTATCAAAAATACATGCATATGTAAGGTTAGATGATCCTACCATGTACAGTCAATGCGGATCTGAACTTTGATCTAAACTTGAATGTAAGTCAGTCAAGTGGAAAATATAGGTCAAAGTGACCTCATTTGGCCTAGATGCTCTCCAACCATCAAAGATGCATTTATGTGTAAGGTAAGATGATCCTACCATATACAATTACTGAGATCTGAACTTAGACATAAACCATAGGTGTTAACCTATTAGAAGGAATATGTGGGAGATCTCCCTCATAAATGCTTTTGTTTTTGGGAGACCTTGAACAGGCGTTTTTTGTAATTCTCCTTGTGATAAATAGAAGACTTTAAAAGATAATTGAGTTATTAGCAAATACCGTTAAAAGAATGTCATATTGTTTGAAATAATAAATGTTTTCAGTATATATAAAGCAGTTACATAAACATTTTTGTATTAAAATAACATTTTTTCTTAGAATATTGTATTATTTTGCAAAAGTGGGAAATTGTGGGAGACTTTTTCTCTTTGTGGGAGATTTTGGTCACCCACGAGGGAGAACATTTTCAAGTGGGAGATTTGATGAGATAGTGGGAGTCTCCCTCGAAATGTGGGAGGGTTAACAGGTATGCATAAACTTGAATGTAAGTCACTCAAGCGGAAAATATAGGTCAAAGTGACCTAATTTTTCTTGGATGATAACCTACCATCAGAGATGTATGCATGTGCAAGGTTAGATGATCCTATCATGTAGTGACTTAGATCTGAACTAGAACATAAACTTGAATGTAAGTTACTCAAGCTGAAAATATGGGTCAAAGTGACCTTATTTTGCCTGGATGCTGACCTACAAACACAGATACATGCATATGCATAGTTAGATGATTGTACTATGTATAGTTACTGAGATATGAACTCGGATGTAAATTTTGATGTAAGCCACTCAAGCGGTAAATATAGGTAAGAGAGACCTAATTTTGTTTGAGGCTGTGAGTCATTCCAAGATGCACCCTACCCTGCATGCTTACTTAGATAAACGACCAAATGTGGACACGGACATGGACGGGGACGCAGACGAGGACACAGACTAGGACGCCCTGGATACTCCAATAGTCCCCCTCAACTTCTAAAAGTGTTCAGTGTCTAAAAACTGCTTTTCATATGATTGAACACTGTTCATGTATATTTTTCATTCATAGTGAAAAATGCTGTTAATTTTGAAGACAATTAGCCAAAATTCATATATTTTTTTTTAATTACTGAAGAAATTTTGACTGGAGAGAATGAAATTCTGAGATTTTTTTATAATGGCCTAAAATAATGTTGCAAATATTTCTTTAAAATCACTTCTAAATATCAAAGTAGCAACTCATTTTTTTTTTAATTCCAACAATTTATGTCTCTTCATGCATAGCAGATAAAATACACATTAGAGAAACCTTACCCTTATATGTCCGAGATTTCTTGATCTTCTACTTTCACCAGTGTTAGATTTTTATATTGCTATATTCTTGAAAGATATCCCAACGTATCACTGACCTGCTCTAAGAACCTACAATTACCTTAAACACTTACTTAGTCCTTTCAAATTAAAGTGATAGTGTCCTGGTCCTACAATCTTTCTGTACACCTCAGGAAGGAATCGTCCATGACCTACAATATAACCTTTGATTGGTATACTGTTGTTAAGTGGCGACGCCCACTCAAGGTAAATCCCATTAGGTAGTGGTTCGGCTGTTAAGTTAGTAGGTGGATCTGGAGGCTTGTTTATGACTGAAATAAAAACATGCAAAATTTAATTCTATTTAAACAATCAGTTTTTTCATTATAACTTTGACGCTCAAACACCAAACCTGACTTTACTAAATCCTGACTGTGCATTCTCACTTACAAAACTGACATCGCATCTTTCTCATTTTCCAATTGATTTCTTTCATCCATAAAAAACAATAAAGCAATAATCCCACTTCTAAGGGCTATTCCATTTAAAATTCCCACCAGGGATGGAACACCTTTTTTCTGTTGGTGGTGGGTAAATTTCTATTGTATCCTAATAGTGTAATTATATATTTAATTTTTTTTCTCTTGGTGGGGGTATAAAAGTAAGTTGCGTTCAACCACCTGATGGGAATTTTTAGTGGAATTTCTCCATATCAAAGTTGCAATGTTAAATTATTTAAGCTTCAACACAATTACATGTACTCTTGCAAAGACAATGAATCATTAAAGAAGCATTCAATTCGATTCAATAGTAAATGGCTCATACAGATTCTATAATCCTTCATTTGATTCACTGTGTTCTGGTATTTCAATACAAATATATTGTGTTTTTGATTACAAATATTGTGCATTGACTAGATTTTTGAGACTCGAACATCCTTTTCTCAGCTTTTAATTGTGACAGCACAATTGACTGACTAATATCAAATCTTACATTTCATTACCTTTAGCTCCCTTTTCACTAACATTAATCTATTTAATGTTGTATTTAAAATTGAAACATACATGTACAGTCAAACTTCGATGGCTCAAACACCAAAGGGACTGATGAAAATAGTTTGAGTTACAGGGGTTTTCCAGTTATTGAGGTTGAACTCAATCTAATTAAAATTAGATCTACCAATTGTTCCTTACAGTCACTACATGGTAGATCTAACAATATCCCATTTTACTTTCAGTTCTATGACCTTTGACATCAACCAATCAGAATCCAGTATACATGATTTTGAAGACATTAAAGTTTATGATAAAAGCAGAGGATTTCGAATGAATCATTGAAACAGAAAGTAAAATGGGGTATTATTGGATCTTCCATGCAGTGACTGTAGGGAACATAATTGGTAGATCTAATTTTAATTAGATTGGGTTGAACAGTGTTCAAACTTGAACAACTAGACTTGGACTAGAAAATGGGTACGAGACATCCATGGTGTTCGAGCTATTGCAGTTCGGGCTATCGAAGTTCTACTGTATTTGTTTACAAAATAACTGTCTTACCAGTTCCTGACTTAGACGAAACCATCAAATGAACCCAGGAAGAAAATGGTCCAGTTCCATTTACTGTCACGGCAGCAACTCTCATTTGATATACCACACCTTCTTCTAATCCTGTAAAACAAATATTATGTTCTCAGTACTGCCATTTTGATTACACATATTTAATGTTCAGTAACATTAGTTTATCAATTGTTTACATCAAGGGAGCATTGTAAGTCTATGTGACTCAAGAGTTTACAAAAAGATAAATACAGGTACAACTTTTAAAATTCAGAGTGATAAAAGTGTCCAACTTGGTTTTAGATTTGATAACTACATGTTTATGTATGGTAACCATATAAAATGAATTATATGTGGTTCCAAAAAGCAAGAAAATAACCAATCAGGACTAATATTTCAATGAAAATCTCTAACAGATTGGATAGAAATGGACTAAGTTAACAAGAGGCTCTCAAGAGCATGTATCGGTCACCTTGACCTTAACTAACATATACAATCTAACTTGAACAATGGTATCAATATATGCCTAGTGGTTTAGAAGCCATGAATTTTGAATATGTTTCAGTAGGGTCCAATGTTAAGACTATCCGGGCTAGCAATCATCTTGGATATAGTCGAGACTTGAAAAACACCTTTAAAGGCTTTTTTGTAAAGGGGCTACCAAAGGACTATTGTAGCCAAGTTTGGTTCCAATTGGCTCACCAGTTTCAGAGGAGAAGATCTGCAAATGTATGAATGTGTTTTCCTATACAGACCTGAAAAACACCTTTTATGTATAGAACCACCCAAGAACTATTGTGGCAAAGATAGGTGCGAATTGGCTCAGTTGTTTCACAGGAGAAGATCTTTGAATGTGTTTTCCAATAGGGTCCAATGCCTGCAAGGGACCACCTAAGGACTATTGTGGCCAAGTTTGGTTCAAATTGGCTCACCAGTTTCAGAGGAAAAGATCTTTGAACGTGTTTACCCATAAGGTCCAATGCTAACACTAGTTTCCTTGCTGGTGGCCATGTTGGATAAAGCACAGACCTGGAAAATACATTTTCTGCAAGGGACCACCAAAGGACTATTGTGGCCAAGTTAGGTACCAATTGTCTTAGCAGCTTCAGAGATAAAGATCTTTGAATGCGTTTTTCTACAGGATTAAATGTTAAAAATGTGTTCCTGCTTGCGGCAATCTTGGATAGAGCACAGACCTGAAAAACACATTTGTTGCAGGGGTACCATCCAAGGGCTATTGTGGCCAAGTTTGCTTGAAATTGGCTAAATAGTTTCAGAGGAGAAGACCTTTGAATGAAAAGTTTACACCAGACAGACAGCCAGACAGACGAGGGACAATGGACGAGGACAAACAATGGACATAAAGTGATGACAAAAGCTCATCCTGGCTCTAGCCAGGTGAGCTAAAAATAGAAGTGTTGGATTCATTATCAGTTTACCTATAATAGATTTTTTGTAAACTTCCTACCAGAAAAAATTATTAAAGGTGCATTACATGATACCTGCTGTGATTAGTTGTAAAATTTTTAAAGGGACAAAACTCAATGACCATGCCAAAAACTAAAACTTTGCAGGCGTTACAATATGGCCATGTACAGAAACAAAATTAACAGTAACTTCAGTATTTTGTTATTTAGTAATAAACATTACAATCTGTTATTTACAAACCTGCAAATCTACCTGATAAATAATATTATCATTCCTACTGTTAGAAAGTTTAAATCAAGGTCAAACAGACAGGCATATCCTACAATCCTACCAGGCATCCAAATTTCCTACTATTTTCTACCATTCTTAATATTCTCTTTTTAATCTTCTGCTTTCTATTTATCAATTTTGAGAAATTATGATGAAAAACCTAAGAAATCAAAAGAAGTGGTTGATTTCCAGCATTCAAATATATGGACAAAACCTTATAAAAGTCAATCTTGTCTCTGTTTCAAAACTTAATTAGAAAAATTTAAGCACTCGTAATTAATAATTAAAGCAAATGAAGTATTTTACCAGACAGCGACAATTCATGTTTAGTTGCAGGAACCAGCATGTTCTTGGACTCTGTTTCAAGTTTAGTCTTATATTCAACACGATAAAATGCCAGTTCTCCATTTCTTGTGTGTTCAGGCGGAGGTTTCCATGAAACAAGGAAATTCTGAAAAAATAGATATTAAAACTGAATATTTGCGTTGCAGGCATTGTAACAAGACATCTAACTTTAAATACACTATGACATACATGTATTTGCCTTGTGTAACTTTGGTGCATGTCTATTTTGTGACCCATTTGTAAGTGTTTTTTTTTTTTTTTTTTTTTNCTAAGGGCTGTTCCAGAAAAGTTGGTCTGGGACCCTTTGAAGGCACTTCATATAAATTTCTGTGGGTGGTTGTGTTATCTTCATCCTTTTGTATTGTACATATGGGGAAGAATTCTATGGGTGGTGGGGGTCAATAAAAAGTGCCTTCAAACCCTCCCATGTCCATTTTTCTGGAACAGCCCTAACTTTAAATACACTATGACATACATGTATTTGCCTGGTGTAACTTTGGTGTATGTCTATTTTGTGACCCATTTGTAAGTGTTTTTTTTTTTCTTTATACACTTCATCCTCGTTACATCGAAACTTTTGGACCATGCATATTTTTTGCCATATGTGAGAGTGGAGAGTGGCGATATATATTGAAGGAATAGATTATATAGAAACTATCAATATTACATTTTGAAAATGACCTTGAAAAAACAGTACCTGTATGTATTGTCATCATGTTTTATGTACTTCATTGTAAGGGTACTCGATGATAAGTTGGACTTTTTTCTAGTTTGATTCTTTTTGTGTATTTATTTTTTAGCCATTCACCACACATAGGGGAGGGTTTGAATCCAAGAAAAGAAGTTTAACCCCACCACAATTTTTGCGCCTGTCCCAAGTCAGGAATATGTTGGTCATTGGCTTGTCCTTGTCTTCTTATAAAATTTTAGTTTCTTGATATTTGGGTTATTGGATGTGGTTTGTTTCCATTGATTTATTCACTTTTTTTCCCTTTTTGGGGCCATTTTGGGCTTGCTATATGGTGTGAGGTTCCTCACTGTGTTGAAGACCGTACCGTGACCCCTAGATGCTTTGTTTTGGGTCATTTTAACCTGGATATGGGATGTTGCCTCCTTGATATTTACCCTATTTCCTTTCTTTTTCATACA
This sequence comes from Modiolus philippinarum, assembly GCA_002080025.1. Classification (NCBI taxonomy): domain Eukaryota; kingdom Metazoa; phylum Mollusca; class Bivalvia; order Mytilida; family Modiolidae; genus Modiolus; species Modiolus philippinarum. The sequence continues at coordinate 51,137 of MJUU01004185.1, forward strand.
TATCTTCATACGAAAAATATGCATATTAGTTAGCCTGGGATCCTGGCCTGTTTGCTGTCACTGCACCAGGGCCAGGTGGATCACACTTGCATTTGGCTTCTGACTGGTCCTTAAAAATAGTTTTCACAACGGAATTCTGGGATAGTGTCATTTTCAAAACAAAATAAAAATAATATTAATAAATTAAAATTAATCATTTTAAGGAATGAGATAAGTCATACTTTGTCAAAATACGATTTTTTAAAACATCGTTTTAATTGTCAGACCAAGGATTAATTGAAAAAATGATTGACAAATGGTGCTAGCTACCTGCATGTCGATATGCACATGATCCATCCAAAATATTTAATTCCTATCACTTAACACGTAACTCACAATTAACATTTAAGAATTACAATCCACACGAGAAAATATGTGGAAATGCGACGAAATCTGTACAAATCTGAAATAATCGATCCGATCTGAGTTGATTACCGCCATATTTTTTTCTTTCTGTTTGTTTACATTCAGTTTTGACATGCGCAGTAGATTCAGGGCTATTTTGCCCTGAATAATTTCTTATCCACCTGGCCCTTGCGCAGTAGCCGGCTTGGGCCAGGATCCCAGGCTAGCATATTAGTCTAGTTATTACCTCATAATTAAATTCATTTTTTGTTGTTGTTAATACATTTATAATATATTACTTTTCAAAGTTTGTTCAGATCATAAGCATTTTTACTGTTCATTCATTCACAAACTTTTTAAGTGCAATGTCTGACTATAAATCTTGTTCTCAATAACAGTTTCTCATTTTCAAATTGAGTACATTTGAATAGAAAGTGATAGTCATCCTCAACTACATGAAAGTTACATAAAAGACACTTTAAGTCTTCCCTAGAAATTTAATCACACCTGTCAGTTTTAAAAAAGGATTTATGGTTCAACAAGGTGAATTTTTCACTTTGTTGAATAACTTTTTGCTGTATACTGTAAATCTTCTTGTTGTTGAAATTTTGAAACATCTCAATAATAAATGAACACATATATATTTTTCTGATATAACTTTGAGTTTTAAGCTTGAAAAAAACATTTGTTTTAGGAAATTGTTAGATCTATCCAACAGTTTAATGATGCAGCAGCCAATGACAATTGACCAATTTCCATTTTCTTTTTATGAATGAATTGCCTGGATTGACCTGTGGTCAATCGGAGTAAATTTTGTCACTTTACATTGGGACGTCCAAAAATCTATATTGTGACGTCAAAATATTCAGGGAAAATTCACCAATTGGAAACTTATCTATTTAACAAGAAACTGCATGTAAAATGATTCAACATGTCAACAAATGGTCTGAAATGCCCCTAAAATTATGCCTCCATAACACTACAATTTGTTCCATAATGACTCACTCAATGGTTGCCTTTGCAACTGGAAAGTCAAAATAATTTATTTTCAGTGCAGAAATTTTGAATTTTGTGTGATCTCTAGCATAGGTCCAAAATGAAATTGATTTCTAACACATTTTCAGTATGTTTGAACCATTTGAAAACTGTAGTTTTAAACAAATTCTTTTTACTAAATTATAATAACTATGTTTAAAATACTTTTTCCTTTGCTTGCAAGGGGGTCATGTGTTTTGAAGTAAAACAAAGGAAAAACAAGATGTATTTGTGAAACACTACATATGCCCCAAGCATCACTTATATTAGTTTAATAAATTTGAACAAGAGGCTCTCAAGAGCCTGTATCGCTCACCTGGGCCACCGCTGACATATGCAGTAAAAATAATTGCAATGTTTTAAGGGCATTATTTTCAAATTTGTTAATAGACATTGATGTTATATTATCTTAAGTTAAACTATATTCCAGACTGGCAGCTATTTTGGATGGGGTCGCAGTTCTGCTGTCACCTTTCTTGAAGGGTACAATTGAGTCTAATTTTGGTTCCAATTAACTAAATATTTTAAGAGGAGAACATCTTTGAATGCTTTCCGATAGGCTTCCGTTGGGTCTCAAGGTCAAACTATGTTCCCCACTGGGGCCATCTTGAATGCGATGTAGACAAGCCAGGCAAATTTTTCAAACGGGAACAACTATGGTCTGTTGTGACCAAGTATGTTTTCATTATTGGCCAAGTAATTGCAGGAGAAGATATTTTAATGTTTTCCCAAAGGGTCAAATGTTAAATCTGTTCCCCGCTGGCAGCCATCTTGCATAAAGCAAAGACCTGAAAAAGAACTCTTTTGCTGGGCGGCAACCTAAAGACTGTTGTGGCCAAGTTTGGTTCCAATTGGCTGAAAAGTTTCAGAGAAGATCTTTGAATGTGCTTTCCAAAAGGGTGCAATGTTAAAACTATGTTCCCTGCTGGCGGACATCTTGGATAAAGCGCAGACCTGAAAAATGACCTTTTTGCAA
>MJUU01004185.1:78144-91222 GCA_002080025.1 Modiolus philippinarum
TAAGGACCACTTTCGACACCAGTTTTGAAGTCGAGACGTTATTTTGTAAATGGCAGTCAACAAACAATTTTCAAAATCGGTTTTGAAGTCGCAACATCAATATCTATTTGGCAATCAAATTTCATTGAAATTGGACAATGTTGAATTTTCCCACCTTTTTGGCATCCATTTTAAAAATGGCGGTCAATGAACAATTTTTAACATCAGTTTTGAAGTTGCCACATCAAGACCTATTTGGAAACCAAATGTCATTGAAATCGGACAATGTTGAATTTTCCCTCCTTTTTTGGTGGCCATTTTGAAAATGGGGTCAACAAACAATTATCAACACCGGTTTTGAAGTCCCAACATCAATATTTATTTGGAAACCAAATTTCATTGAAATCAGACAATGTTGACTTTTCCCGCCTTTTTTGGAGGCCATTTTAAAAATGGCGGTCAACCAACAATTATCAACACCGGTTTTGAAGTCCCAACATCAATATCTATTTGGAAACCAAATTTCATTGAGATCAGACAATGTTGAATTTTCCCACCATTTTTGGCGGCCATTTTGAAAATGGCGGTCAAGGAACAATTTCAAACATCAATTTTGAAGTCGCCACAGCATGGCAAACATTTCATCAATTTACACTTAACCTTCATCTTCTATAGTTTTGGAAATAAAAGATGAAAAATACGAAAATTTAAAAAATTCGGTGAAAAAAGGGCAATAACTCCTACAAGGGTTTATGGCTTTTCTTTAAATTTCAGGGTGGGTAGATCTTGATATGCTGAACATTTCTGCATTTTACACTTGACCTCTATATGTTACACTTTTTGAAATAAAAAATTAAAATGCAATTATTTTGAAAATTTAACGGAAAAGGGGCTATAACTCCATGATGGGTTTTCAGATTTTCTTCAAAATTGCACAGTGGGTAGATCTCATCATGCTGAGGGCTGTTCCAGAAAAATTGACATGGGGGGTTTGAAGGCACTTTTTATTGACCCCCACCACCCATAGAATTCTTCTCCATATGTACAATACACAGGGTTCCCACAACATTATTGTAATCAAATTCAAGGACTTTTCAAGGAGTTTTCAAGGTCTTTCTTATAATTTTCAAGGTCCTTTCCCTGAACAAACTCATTGCTTCTGCATGAGAAACAACATCAAGCAATCGAAATCCAGTCAAACTAGCAGTATGAGACTATCTCTTTGAACTTACTATGAAGCACATATAATCTCTCTTTGTTTAAGGTCTCATGGGCCGAGCTCAATTATCCTGTTCAGGACATGTTCTATCTGTTCTATGAAACATTGATAATTGAGTGGCATAGAACTGGAACAGAACATTCAATATGGAGATCAAAATCTAAATGATCGTGATATTTACTGCAACAACCATTCACTCATTGGGAGATTAGAGAATCCATTTTTTTACATTGTGAAATAGATTTTGCCTTAAAGTTTACTCAAAAACGTGCTGGAAACGTATTCAGTTTCTTCTGCAAGCACGGCCGCCGTGCGCGGTCCCGGCTGAAGAATAGGCCCGCAGCATCCTCTGAGCTTGGAGTATGAGCCATCCTAACAGAGGACCCCGAGGGAACCCCGGGATATAGAAATAGGACCCAGTATCTCCGGCTTGCGGGGTGTGACCCCTCCTAAACGGAGGCTGACCCCGAGGGTCCCAGGATATAGAAATAGGACCCATTCCGTGGTTGTGCGGGATTAATAAATACACAACCCATCTTTCGGATGGGATGTTAACTCAGGTCCACGTGTTGGAAGAAATGCCACGCTTCCTGCACGTTAAAGAACCCTTGTAGCAAGCTCTCTTTCGGGTGGTCCGTAGGTGATCGGCTACAAGGCTAAATTCCCCGCCCTTGACGATTTCACCCTACTTTTCCAGTGGCAGTCAGAATTTCCCGTCCCATGGCCATTTCCATACCCCAAAGTGATTATTTATCAACAAACTTGTTCTCGTCTTGATATAGCTGAAATATTGCTGAGTAGACGTTAAACAATATTCAATCAATCAATCAATCAATCTGCAAGCACGGAAAATGGGAAAAAACATTCAGATTCCTTTAATTGTGAAAATGTTTATTTTCTTTTGAACTATTGATCTCCAAATTAAATTCAACCACTGAATTGACAAGCGTATATACATTTTCATCAAACTTGTATTTTGGATAGGCTCGTGTATTTAATTATTACCGTGTCCAGAGCTCCAGATAAGAATTGACTAATTGGGTAATTGCACTCTTACTTTTGTTATCAATTGGGTCATAGCAATTTTCCTAGGTAAAGCCATATATGTTCAACCCTTACAGTTAAAATGAGGTGGGTTTCCATTCCTTAGAGCTGTAGTATATTGGGGTTTTTATATTAGAAAATAAAATATACATGTGTTATTATTATTAAAAATTGTCGTCATCAATCAAAAGGATCAATTTCAAGGCTATAAATTTTAATCATGCGTCATTAAAAAAGATCGAACTGTCCATGCATATAAATTGGTAATGTCATTGTTTGATGTTTTGGCATGGTGAAGATTATATCAATTTTATCCACCTTTATTTCTACTTCATTGTTTTGATTGATTGATTAATTAGACTGTTATGAACAGTGAGCAACTTTTCAGCTATGTAAGGAAGAGAACAAGCTAACCAATTGAAAAAGTCACAAGTAATAGAAGAGAGATATAAAGAAGGAATAGGCAATCGGGGCAACAAAATTTAACTAAGAATGGAAAAGAAGAAAATGGGTAGGGACAGGAAATTTAGCCTTCCATAGGACCCCTAGTGTGTATGCTCTTGTTCCAGAAATATAGGAGAGTTCTTTCTGCTACAATAGATGTGTATTTTCTCCACACAGTTTGTCGGTTAGGCATTCCATATTATACTAGTAACCTGTCAACCCCACGGCCACTTGAAAACAGAAGAAATGGGTAGGGGCAGGAAATTAAGCCTTCCATGCGACCCTTAGTGAGTCTGCACTTTTACGAGATATTAAGGAGAGGTCAAATACATCAATCCAAATAAAATTTAAGTAAAAGTAGAAAGACTTAAAGAAAGCGTTAAAACCTTGGACATTGAGTTATGACTGCCATTGGGAAATGGGTAGGGGCAGGAAAATAGCCGTCTATACAACCCTCCTGTAATGGGTCTTCTTTTGTACAAGAACCATAAATGAGGTTTTTATACTTCAAAGAGAGCGAAGTTTTGTCTTTGAAAGTTTGTGTTCAGGCTTTCCTTTGTAGATTCTTTGTTATGTCCTTTGCATTTACTACATATATATGAAAAAGAAAGGAAATGGGGTAAATATCAAGGAGACAACATCCCATATCCAGGTTAATACGACCCAAAACAAAGCATCTAGGGGTCACCGTACGGTCTTCAACACAGTGAGGAACCTCACACCATATAGCAAGTCCTAAATGGCCCCAAAAGGTAAAAGAAGTGAATAAATCAATGGAAACAAACCACATAGTATAACCCAAATATCAAGAAACTTAAATTTTATAAGAAAACAAGGACAAGCCAATATCAAACATATCCTCACTTGGGACAGGCGCAAAAATTGTGGTGGGGTTAAACTCGTTTTCTTGGATCCAAACCCTCCCCCTATGTGTGGTGAATGGCTAACAAATAAATACACAAAAAGACTCATATACTTTCATTGTTTATTTCTGTATCATAATCCAACTACCCTGCATAGATAGGGCATTCACCATCCGAAAACGTTGGGATGCCTCTTGCGAACGAGACCAACAGCAACTTTGCTTATCCATCAGAAGCTTCCCTTGTTTAACACTGATTGCCAAATTTTGGAAATAGGTATGTTGTATTTCCAGTTCTATGAATACACCGTATATCTGCAATGCGAATCCCTTGTACGTATTTTCACTTGCAAATCCGTAGTGGTAATAAGACGGTTTCAATTTTCGGTCAATTTTACTCTCAGAATCGTTCTACTGTTACCCGGAACCAAAAATCAAACGACAGGGACACGGTTCAATTTACCGGTTTTGCTAACACCAAGAAGATTTGGCTACCCTGATCTATCAAAAGTTCTGACGCAACAAATGGATGAAACTACGCAACTCTCCATGATAGAATTGGGTGAAAACTCATTGTTGCAGAAATATTTGGGTAAGGTCACTTTTAAATTGGTTACTAAACGCATGTCAAAGAGAATAAATTGAGCTTTCATTTATTTTAATTGCATAATCTTGCAGCTTATCTGTTGCTCTACCTGTGTATCACTTTCTGGTAATTATAGAATAATTAATAGATTGTACTGTGGAATTTCAATTCCGGGCATTACCAACTTCAAATATTTATTGAGATTTTCAACGTTTTTTTTTTTTCGCTAAAACAAAGCAGTTTATCAGTTGGCACAGTAGGAACACGGGTGTTCTGACCCACTCGATTATTGATCAGAGTGTTCGTAGTGTGAAGAAGCTATAATCGAGCACCACCATGCTGACTAGAAGAAAAGCAAATAATATTCGAGAAACGCGCCATAATTTGTTAATGATTTTTCATCGCAAAATTGCAATGTTAAAATCTCGTGATGTCAAGCGCAATTAAGACTATGACTTTTTATAGTAGTTCGGCACTATCAATACTCGTCCCTAGATTCTAATTTCGTACTAAACACATTAAATCAAAAGTTCCGGGTATGAATTTTTTGGGGGACGAAACATCATATGATTGAAGGGAGTTAACCCAAATTTAAATCAAAATCTTCGGCGATTAAATTTCACGGTTTTCTCCCGGTTTTTCTAATTTTATGGAATTTCATGGCTTTTTCCCGGCCGGGAACACCTCAAACGAAATTCCCAGCTTTTTCCCGTTTTCCCGGTCTTGTGGGAACCCTGAATACAAAAGAATGAAGAAAACACAACCACCAACAGCAATTATATGAAGTACCTTCAAAGGCTCCCAGACCAACTTTTCTGGAACAGCCCTGAGCATTTTTATCCCCATGTCAGATTTTTTATATCTGTAACGGTTTTCGAGTTATTAGCCAAAAACTGCAATTCACCCCTATGTTCTATTTTTAGCAATGGCGGCCATGTTGTTTGACCAGCTGACTAATCGAACACAATTTTGAGAAGCCATACCCTGGTGATGATTCAAGTCAAGTTTGGTTACATTTGGCCCAGCGGTTTCAGAGGAGAAGATTTTTGAAATTGTTGACAGACGGACAGACAGACGACGGACAACGGATGCATAGTGATGGCAAAAGCTCACCCTGGCATAGCCAGGTGAGCTAACTAGAGCACTAACAGTGTGAACTCTCAAAAAACAGAGTGACAGTAAATTATACTGTCCAAAGTGCATGTAGTAGTTTACAGAACAACCAATAAATCATTTGATTGAAAGGTTTGGGTGTGGGTGTGGGGTTTCCTCACCGTTCATTGAAGATCTTATGGTGGCTTTGAGTTGTTATTACTCCCCTTTGGGTCGTTGTCTCTTTGACACATTCCCCGTTTCTCTTCTTTTTCCTATTAGGATGATTCTATACATTCATGCCCAGATTTTCATTAAGAAAAGCATTCAAAAATAGTTTTTTATACCAAGAAACAGAAATTGTTTTCATCTTCATGAACTTATGAAGAATTACACACTCTAATTGACAGATAAAATAATGCTCCAGATAAAGGCTGTTCTAGAAATAAAAATTAATAAAGGGCATGGAATGACATATGTTTAAAAAAAGACCCACCAAGTATTTTTAATCAGTGCTTTTTCTGTGTTTAAAGCAAGTCTCAATACCCTATAATCTATCATACTTTTATTTTCTAAACCCCAATCAATTATTTCTGGTACAACCATAACACTAGATGTACTTACTACAGGATTTGCAAGACTAAGGCTTATATCTAATGGTTCTAGATCCAATGTTGTCACAGATACATTATCAAATCGAGAGAAATTCGATCGTCCATATTTGTTCACAGAGACAACACCTATAAAGTATTTTGTATTGTATTCAAGAGACTGAATTATATACTGAGTCTTGGTAATGTTTTTTGCCAGAAAAGGTTTATAGTCATATTCATGAAGACGTCTGTATCTCCAACAATAAACTTCGTATGTGATGGGAAAATTTGGCAAATTATTTGGTGGTGACCAATACAGTCCAATAGACCTGCGAGACAAAACTTCTGCCTGTAGATTTTCTGGAGGTCCTGGTGAAGCATCTGAAAATAAAACAAGAAGCTTTCAAGGACCTGTATTTCTCTTCAGGACCCCTGCTGACATATACAGTAAATTAAGGCCATACAAAAATAATGATTAGATTCTCTGGCCGTTTTTCAGAAAAAAATGATGAGGCAGGGAGAGAGAAGATTTTTATTTTTATTGATTCAAAATCATGATCAGGCATCTTTTTACCTTTCTGAAATACCCAAAAAGTAATGAGGCAGGTAATTTTTTTTTTATTATAAACCTTAAAGAAAAGGTAAAATCAGTTCCCAGAAAAGGGATGAGGCAGGGTCCTGAGAAGCAAATGTATTTTTTATTTGGCCTAAAGGTAGTAGTTTCAATGCTTTCAGTAATCTTGGTGAATGTTTCAGTAATTTTGGCCATTAAATTGTTAGTACGGTAATCTAGCAAAAATCTCATTTCAAACAATTAACATCTAGAAATATACAGATCAACTCTAAAAAGTAACTAGAGGCTCTCTAGAGTCTGTATAGCTCACCTGGTCCATAGCTGACACAAACTGTCCAATTAACCTCAATGTTAAAGGGTCTCATTTTTCTAGTATGTTTATAGATCTCCATGTCAAATTTTTCAGAGGAGAAGATCTTAGAATACATTTCCCATACAGTTTTATAAACTATGTTTCCTGCTGACAGCCATCTTTGATCTGATGTGGACTTACTGGACACATTTTTCAAAGAGCCAGACAAAAAAAAAACCATTGTGACAAGCTTGTTTCCAATTAGACAAGTGTGGACCCAAATTGATGTCTCGCCCGTCCCTGCTTGATAGCAAAATTGATGTGAAGACTCAAACTGCCTAAATCAGAAAACTTAACATGTTCACTAGACTGTGAAATAAGATTAACTGACAAAAGCAATATAGCAGACTGTCACATACCACACAAAACCAAAATTCCAAATATTAATGACCTACCACTGATAGATACTGAAAAACCAAACATGTTCACTAGACCATGAAAATGAGGTCAAGGGCTAAAGCCAAATAGCAGGCTGTCATCTTCCATCTAAGACAAATCCACATGCCAAATATTATTGAACTTACATTAATAGATACTAGGAAACTTAACATGATCACTGGACCATGAAATTGAGGTCACAGACAAAAGCCATATAGCAGACTGTCATGTACTATGCAAGACCAACATATAAACCAAATATCATTGACCTACCACTTATAGTTACTGAGAAAATGACCTAATCATAAAAACTTAACATGCTCACTAGACCGTAAAATTGAGGTCAAGGACAAAAGCCATAAGACAGACTGTCAGGAACTACCTTAGACCAACCTACATACCATATATCATTGACCTACCACTTATAGTTACTGCATGAAAAACTAAACTAAGCACAAAAAACTTAACATGTTCATTGGACCGTGAAATTGAGGTCACAGAGAAAAGCCATATAGCAGACTCCCATTTACTACTCAAAACCAAGCTATATACCAAATATCATTCACCTGCCACTAAAAGTTACTGAGAAAATGACCTAATCACAAAACTTAACATGCTCACAAGACCGTAAAATTGAGGTCAAGGACAAAAGCCATATGACATACTGTCATGTACTACCTTAGACCAACTGACATACCAAAGACCATTGACCTACCACTTATAGTTGCTGAGAGACTAAACTAAGCACAAAAACTTAACATGTTCATTGGACCGTGAAATTAATGTCACAGACAAAAGCCATATAGCAGACTGGCATGTACTACTCAAGACCAACCTATATACCAAATATCATTGACCTACCACTTATAGTTACTGAGAAAGTGACCTAATCACAAAAACTTAACATGAAAGTTTACGCCGTCGCTGTCGCCTTCACCGTCGCAATCATTCTTTGTAAGCATATGTCTTGCTTTCCGCGACTTTCGTCGCGGGCGAGACAAAAAGTAGGTTCAGAGGACAAGATCTTTGAATGTGTTTTCCCAAAGGGTCCAATGTTAAACTAAGTTCTTCTTGGCTGCCATCTTGAATGATGCACATCCCTAACACATTTTTTTAATAAGAGAACAACCAAGAAGCTCTGCGGCTTCAGGGGAGAAGATCTTTCCCATTGGGCCAAACATTTAACTATTTTCTCAATGACGACTATCTTGGCTATGACATAAACTTACCAGACACAATCTTAAAAGAGAGCTAAAGAAGGACAACTGTGACCGAGATTAATTCCAAATGGCCAAGTAGTTTTAGAGGAGATCTTTGATGTTTTTTATTTTACCACAGAGTCCAATGTAAAACTAATTAAGTTCCCTGCCTATGGCCATCTAAGATGAGGTGCAGACTTGTGCCTTTTTCAACAGGACTCCCCCCTCCCCAGGGACTATTGAGACCAAGTTTTGGTTCTAACTGGCTCTGCGATTTTAGGAAAGAAGAGCTTTGAATGCTTTCCCATTGTTTCCAATGTTAAACTATATTCCCTGCTGGATATGCAGCTTTTTTAGCAGATTTCCATTCAGAAACAACAGAAACAAATTGTGAAATTGTCATTAGACCTGTGATTTTTTTAGTACCAATTATGCATATTAATACGTATAAAGCAAGTATTTATTTGTCCCGGGATAGTTTTAACGGAGTTATTTGTGAAAATAATAAGTAATTGTATTTACTGCACTTACCTGTAACAGTTAGATTAATACTGGCAGAATCATCTGTGTTAAAAACATGACATAGGTAGTTTCCGCTGTCTGAAGTTCTAAGTTTACGCAGAGTTAATATACTGATCAATGTTGTACTATTGTCACCTTCTATAAAAGTTTCTTCAAAGGTATGCCTTCCCGATATCGCTATCTGTAAAATATTTGTTATTAATAAAGGTCTGCCTTCCCGATATCACTATCTGTAAAATATTGTATTCAATCAATAACAGTATGCCTTCCCAATATCGCTATCTGTAAAATATTGCATTAAATCAATAACAGTATGCCTTCCCGATATCGCTATCTGTAAAATATTGTATTCATTCAACAACGGTATGCCTTCCCGATATCGCTATCTGTAAAATATTGTATGCTATTAATAAAGGCATGCCTTCCTAATATATTCATTACATGCCAGTACATTTAGAACAAATATATTTAGACATGCCGAGCCATTTGTGCCATAGACATATAATTCTTAATGTAGAACTTGTTTGTCAGTTGAAGAACTGGAATCAAATAGCTGTATATGAAACATTAATTGTCCTAATACCATCAAATTCATGCAAGTTATGTATGTGCTTACAAGTATGCTGAATACTGTAAATTTATCAAATTTTGCAAATTGTTTTCATGAACATCCATCAATATCACAGCTAATGTCTTTTAAAAATTACATTGGGGGTCTCGATGGGGGTCCCTTTCCAGAAATCCCGGCAATATTTTTTCAACTTTCCCGTCTCACGAGCGGGAAAATATTATGCAAAGACTCTTAAACAATCTCACATTTCCCGTTTCACGGGGATTTTTTTCAGCATTTCCGGCTTCAAGCCCAACACCCTTTCCCGTTTTCAGGGGCACTTTTTTGTGATGATCCCGTTTCCCGTTCATTTAAAAAGACCAATCCATCTTCCCGCTTAAACCCCATTGAGACCCAGTACATTGAACTTAACACAGTGACCAAAATGTTTATTTTAATCTAATTTCACTACACAGTTCGAATACTCTGGTTCAAACTGCAATAGCTTGAAGACATGGATGTCTCCAACTCTTTTTGTGAAGTTTAAACACAGTTTTACCTCAACAGCTCAAACATCCTACTATAAGTAACTCGAGCTGTTTTCATCGGTTCCTTGAGTGTTCTAACAATAGAAGCTGGATTATGCATGTATTTTCCTTTTTGTGTAAACTCTTCACAAATAAAGTAGTTTTTTCAGCTACAACATATTTGAATTGATTTGACTAACATTATAATGAAACCTACAAACCATGCTCCAATTCCTGTCACCTTGAGGTCGTCACCTTTTGACCACAGGATTGACCTTTCATACTTTCCATGGTAACGTACTATACACATCAGTGTTACATTTTGACCTTCATATGTGTTACTTGTCTTGTTAACTGTAACACTAATAACATCTGAAATATACAAATAATTTGTTATAAACTTACAAAATAACAAAATTCCATAAGTCTCCTGATTGTATTTTGTTACAAGCAGTGATGGTAATAAGAGAACAATATTAATGTAGAATTATCTCCCCTTCTAAAAAGTTTTTTTTTTTTTTTTTTTTTTTTTTTTTTTTTTTGCATTCTTCTAAAACTTTTCACTACAGGCCTAACTAGTCATAAATTATGGACTCTACTGTACTAAATCTCAAATAATTTTGTCTAAGTTTATTGTTACCTAAAGCATAACTATAAACTAATTTCATTAAAGAGTTCAAGTAAAACAAACTCTTGTTTCTAGTTTAAAAAAAGCCAAAACAGCCCAAATCTAAGGCCTGACGATCATAGACATTATTCATATCTAAAAAGTATCACACAATATATAATACCAATGTAAAGCTCATAACAAAGTATTAAATTTGTTGGATATTTAGATAGTTTTAAGAATGTGTCTGATGGGCAATACAAAAGTACACTCAACAGATTGACAATGATAACACAGTGCAACTATAATTTCTTAAAGTAAAAAATGAAAATTGCCAGACCATATTTATGAAAATGCAGAATACAATAGTGTTTTCTTTGATCAGGTCTGACTTTTTTTAATCAAATGTCAAGACATTTTGTATGTGTATGTTCCCAGTGAGAAAACTACAAACATGCAGTTTCCTTGCTTCATTTTGGAATTTCTAAACAGATAGTAGTTTTACAGTTTGGATTGCTGTTGAATAGAAAAAGAAGGGAAACAGGGAATATGTCAAAGAGACAATGACCTAAAGGGGAGTTATAACAACTCAAAGCCACCATAAGATCTTCAATGAACGGTGAGGAAACCCCACACCCAACGGCAGGTCAGAGTCACCCCTGAATAAAGAGTAATCAAGTTCAGCGAAATAAACATCATACTAGACACCTATAGACATAAAGTAAACTAACTAGAAAACAGACAAGACACACAAAGGCTTAATAAATTTCCTGACATAGGACAGGCAAAAATCTGCATTTTCTGTAGACATGTAGATAAGAATTTGCATAAAATAAAGTCAAGCTGAAAAATGTTGCCAGCCATTTGGTTTGACAAAAATGATTAATTTGCCAGTCACAGCTCACAATTACAAGTCAGGAGGGACAGACTGGCACATTTTAGGAAGAATATACTCTTACTCTTAAATAATTTACAACTCACTTAAAAGTTAAAGAGTTGATTGTTTTTTGCTTATGAAGCAAGTAACACTTTGTAAATATTCTATATTTGAGTTTATGAGAATATCTGGCTGTTTACAATGAAATTCCACAAAGCAGATAATTTTCACAACTTTTGTTAAATATTGAAATTCCTTCCCCAAAGAGGGGTATTTATCTATCAAAGTCATCAATTTTCACAAATGGAAAATTGTGTACCCTTCCGTAGACCTCTTGAATTCCGATACCCCACTACACATTATGTCCAACAGGAAAATTGGTTAAAGGAAGATTTGTCCATACATCAATTTCACTAAAGATTTAGTCACAAGTCTGAGGGTTACTCGGAGTTTTTTCAACAAAAATAACAAAAATGGCGACTTGACTTTGAAAAAGCGGAAGATCTGAAAGGAAAATGGGAGGGACGGAAGAGGGGTCCAAAAGCGGGAGAATTTGGTCTCCCGCCTGGAGGTTCACATGTATGGAGTCAAATATTTTCCTAAGAATGTTTGTCCACCCAGATTGATTTTCCAAGTAATATCTGTCTCCTTGACCCATTTCTACCAGGACATACTTAATCACATACAAATACAAACCTTTCACATTAATATGATCTACAGAATCCTTGCCATTACTAGACACCTCTTCTGTATTTGATTCTGAAGAATAAATATAAACAAGAATACAAATGTATAGTTGGCCATGATTAAAAAGTAAAAAACACAAAAATGTACAAATTAAAAAACACATAAAAATGACAAAAATGAAAAGAAGGGAAGACTGCCCAACATTTTGGCCTTATGGCCTTCGACTGGGGGACTACCGGGCTGAAAAACGGAGAAGAAGATGGAAATGAAGAGAAAAGGCAGACCTAATGGTGTGTCACAGATATTACCTGTAAAAATCGTGCCAAATCTTGAACTAAATAAAAAATGAGAAATAAAACATTAGTTATCTGTACTATGCAAATATTAAACTTCAATACATAAATAATTTTATAAAATAGACTGCTTCTTAACATTCATGCCAAAGGGTCGAGCAGTTCCAAGAAAATGGATGTTTTTTTGTTCAAGGAACTGTCATTGTTTCTCACCTGCACTAGTTTGTATAAGGACAGTTACATGCATGTCCAGTATGCTGTGGTTAGCTCACCGAAAATGTTCACCTACTGGGCAATCCTTTCCATTGGTGACACTATGTTTATGTTCGACAATGCGATCCCCAAATCTACAGCAAGTCTCACCCACATAGATTATCTTACAGCGTTTACAGCTCACAGCATACACTACATTTTCAGTAGTACAAGTGAAACCATTTTTTAGTTTGAAAACATTAGCCGGCCCTACTACTTCATCGGTTTCCAAAGTCAAACAGCAACTTGCTTACATTGTCTAGTGCCCTTAAATTTACAGGGAGTTTGAGGAGTAGCACTCTTGAAAGAAGTAGTTACAAGGTGCTGTTTTAGACTCTTTCCTTTTCTGAAGGCTGCAATGGGAGGCGAATCCTGGAAAACTGCCGACATATGTTTGTCCTCGAGAACTATAGATTTGAAGTTGCATATCAAAATGTTTTT
>MJUU01004185.1:92942-103715 GCA_002080025.1 Modiolus philippinarum
GAAATCCGATGAAAAATAAAGATTCGACATATTTAGAAAAATTGCATTTTTGGCCCCTTTGACCCCTTATAGCTCGGAAACGGTAAGACCCACAAAAAATTCGCTGTAATTCGACTGAAAGCTTAGATCAAGAGGAATCCAAAGAAAAAAATCCCATCGAAATCCGATGAAAAATAAAGATTTGACATATTTAGAAAAATTGCATTTTTGGCCCCTTTGACCCCTTGTAGCTCGGAAACGGTAAGACCTACAAAAAATCCGTTGACATACTCCTGAAAGCTTAGATAAAGAGGAATCCAAAGAAAAAAATCTCATTGAAATCCGATGAAAAATAAAAATTCTACATAATCTGCAAATTCGCAATTTTGGCGTAGTTCGGCCCCTCATAGCTGGGAAAGGAAACAAGTTACCAAAAATCTAATAGCTGAGTGCCATATTAGTTTTTCGCAAGGAATCCATTGAAAAAAACTGCATCAAAATCGGACTTAAAATAAAAAAAATATTTTTTTTGAGATTTGCCCCTGTTGGGCCCCATTTATCTCGTGAGTGGTACATGCTACGTGAAATCCGTTGGCATACTCCAGATTGGAAATTTCCTCAGGAGCACACTGAAACAAACCCCATCAAAATCCAATAAATAATAAAGATTCTACAGTCAAATATGTGAAAACACCTTATTTAACCCTTTTTTGGCCCCTAATTCTGAAATGGGTGGGGCAAAAACCTAAAGGAAAAAAACTTTTCTCAAGAATGTTCCAAGAAACATTATACTAAGATTTGAAAACAATCCATCAACTAGAACCAAAGTTATGCTGTCCACAGACACGAAAATACCTAATTTTACCCCTTTTTGGCCCCTTTTTTGCCTCTTTTTCAAAAACGGGTTGGGCAGGGAACGCGAAATTAAAACCCGGGCTTAAGCTTGTGCCAACAAACATCATACTAAAATTTGATAACAATCCGTTCACTAGAACTAAAGTTATGCTGTCCACAGACGCCGACGCCGACGCCAACGCCGACGCCAGCGCCATACCATAATTTTGCGGTCGTATAAAAAGAAAAAAATTTTGACTTCAGTATATAATAATTTACCTTTGTCGTCTCTGTCTTGTTTCCTGGTTTTATTATTTCCGGGAAGTTCCACTACAACCCATCCTGATAATTTGCCAGTATAATGTCCTGATTTGGCAGCAATCCTTACTTTGTATTGTTGTCCTTTATATAAATCTAACAAAGCAGAGAAATGGAATAGTATTTTAATTTGTACAAAAAGGGCAACATATTGCACCTACATTTGTAATAGTTAATTCCAAAGGATGAGTAAACTGAAAAAAAAAGATTTAAACTAAAAATGTGTCTGTAAGACACGGTTGCCCCACCAATTAATTGATCGCAACAGATTAACCCAAAGCTATCATTCATAAAATTAGTTCCCTGTAACTGAATTGTGATGAAATCCAAAATTTTACCTAGTCATTCAGCCATAAAATGTAGGTCATGGCCACCTAATTGTTGGTGAAATGGGCAGATCTCTTTTGGCTGAATGTTATTAACAGTGAAATATCATGATCCTACAATACATAGTAGTTGAAAAATTAATAGACTTAAACACAAAACTTAACCAAAGTCACTAAAGCATAAAATGTAGGTCAAAGCCACCTAATTGTCAATGATCTGGATAGTACTCATCAAGGCAATTAATTTGATGAAACATCATTGTCCTATAATGTGTAGTTGTTGAGAAATGGACTTCATCACAAAACTTAACCAGAGTCACTCAACCATGAAATAAGTGTCAAACTGCCTAGTGAACTATGTAGTACTATCCAAGATATACCTACTGGTCTACTATCATTGTTCAATACCTTACAGTTTCTGAGAAATGGACTTAAACTCAAAACTTAAATGGACGTACGGACGGACAGACAGACAGTAGGACGGACAAGGGTAACACTATTGCTCCTTCCACCTCTGTATAAATTATTTTTACGACAGTTCCACTGCTACAAATTATCTTCTATGTTCTATGAAATTCTCTTTTATTATTTTAGCACTGAAAACCTGTAAAATTGTAAAATTTCTAACATCTAGGGACATTAACTCCAAGACAAAAGAATGCAAATTTCCTACACATATACACAATCTTTCAGTATGTCCTTATTAAGCTACAATGTTTTATGAAACTACAGTACACACAGAGTGTTTCAGTTACAAATCACCCTGGTCTTACATGAGTGAAAACACCAATACTTGCTGGTGAAATACTGGTGTTTACACTGACATTTATGACTTGCCTATATATTTATATGTGAAAGGCCCCGGGTTCGATCCCCGGCATCTCCACATCTATATTTTTATATAGCCTTAATCAAGTTATAGACAAACCTACCAGAGTTACAAGAGATACTGAGACATTAATTGATCATATTTACATAACTAATTTAGATAAATATTCAAAGGCTCATGTACCTGATTACTCTCTAAGTGACCACTCCCCAGTTCGTAATTAGACAAGAAAATCAGTTTACCAAAAAGGCCACCCATACCACCATAATTTACAGAAATTTTAAAAATTTTGATGAAAGTAATTTTCTGAAAGATCTTGCCAATGCCCCTTTTTATCTGGTAGAATTAGAAAATGACCCAGATCTATCTTTGAAAGCATAGTACCAGATTTTTAACAATGTATTGGACAAGCATGCACCTATGATAACTAAAAGAGTCAAGAAAGATAAACAACCTGCATGGTACAATAATGAAATTATTCATGCAAGGCTTATGCGAGACAAGTATAAAAAATTAGGTCTATGGGATGAATATAAATATTGGAGGAACAGAGTTACATTTGTAATAGATGAATCCAAAAAAAAATATTATAGTGATATTGTAAAAGATTCTAAAGATCCAAAAGTTCTCTGGAAATGTATTCACAGTCTAAATCCCTCAAAACAAGTAAAACCTTATGAACTTCACAATGAAAGCAATGACAAAATTTCTGATCCAAAGCAAATAGCAAATTGTTTCAATGATTTTTTTACATCTTGCATTCAAAATTTGAGAAAAGACAAACAATTAAGTTCTAACCTTGAATCTGACTCATTGTCAAATTTTGTTCATGAAAGATTACCAGCTAGTAATACATTTACAATTCCACCAGTAAAAATGAATGAACTTTATCAAGATATTTTAAAACTTGACACTAGTAAATCTACTGGTACTGATAATATAAGCCCCAAAATTCTAAAAATCAGTGCCCCTTTTTTGTATCATCATTAACATACATTTTTAATCGCATTATTGATAGAGTAATCGTTTCAATTTGATCTAAAAAATGCAAAGGTTTTACCAGCATTTAAAGCTGGCGATAAGTTCCTTCCTACCAATTAAAGACCCATCTCTGTCCTACCAACCACATCTAAGTTAATTGAAAAGCATGTTGCCAAAAACATATATGAATATTTATCAAAGTTCAACTTACTACATCCGGCTCAATCTGGTTTCAGACCCATGCATTCATGTCAAACAGCTCTTATTAATTTAACTGATAAATGGTTGCAGGAAATGAATGATGGAAATATTGATGTTGCTATTCTGCTTGATCTTAGGAAAGCTTTTGATGTAGTGGACCATAATATTCTATGCAAAATACTCAAAATCTATGGTTTTCATGAAACGGCAGTTTCATTTTTCACTTCTTATTTAAATGAAAGGACCCAACAGGTACAGATTGGGAATGTTAAATCTGATCAATCTTTTATCAAATATGGTGTTCCTCAAGGGTCAATACTGGGTCCCCTATTGTTCATTCTGTATATAAATGATTTACCATTATATATCTAAGATTGTTATACAGATATGTATGCAGATGACTCGACAATACATATTTCGGGTAAAACACTAAACCAGATTTTGGATAAAGCACAACGTGACTTACTTCAAGTTAAAAAATGGTGTTCTGATAATGGTTTGATTATAAATTGTGAAAAAACAAAATGTATGATAATTGGTACAAGACAAAAGATATCTTCATTTGATAGTAAAATCTCCCTGAAGGTTAATGATGGAGCTATACATTGTTCAATGAATGAAAAAATACTTTGGGTCAAGGTTGATCCAAATTTGTGCTGGATGGGTCATGTAGATCAAATTTGCTCTAAAATTTCATCTGGAATGTACCTCCTTTCCAAAATAAAAAAAAATCTTAAATCTTGAATCTAGAAAGCTGTTTTATAATGGTAATATTTTGCCACTTATTGATTTTTGTTGTGTTTCTTGGGAAAACTGTAGTAATGCAGATTTAAACCGAATTCTTAAATTACAACAAGAGGCTCTCAAGAGCCTGTATCGCTCACCTGGACCATGGCTGCCATAGATAAAAGGCATTTCCAATAGGAAAAACGAAAAATAACATTTAGCAGAATACTTTTTTTTCTANATAATTGGACTGGTAGTTTCTGAGAAGAAGATCTTTGAATGTCTTTTCCATAGGGTCCAATGTTAAAACTATGTTCCCCGCTGGCAGCCATCTTGGATGAGGTACGGACCTGCTGGATACCTTTTTTTGGAAGGGACCACCTAAGGACCATTGTGACTAAGTTTGGTTATAATTGGACTAGTAGTTTCTGAGAAGAAGATCTTTGAATATGTTTACCCATAGGGTCCAATGTTAAAACTATGTTCCCCGCTGGCGGCCATCTTGGATTAGGTACGGACCTGTCGGATACCTTTTTTGAAAGGGACTATCTAAAGACCATTGTGACTAAGTTTGGTTATAATTGGACTGGTAGTTTCTGAGAAGAACATCTTTGAATGTCTTTTCCATAGGGTCCAATGTTAAAACTATGTTCCCCGCTGGCGGCCATCTTGGATTAGGTATGGACCTGCCAGATACTTTTTTTGGAAGGGACCATCTAAGGACCATTATGACTAAGTTTGGTTATAATTGGACTAGTAGTTTCTGAGAAGAAGATCTTTGAATGTGTTTACCCATAGGGGTCAATGTTAAAACTATGTCCCCCGTTGGCAGCCATCTTGGATGAGGTACGGACCTGCCGGATACCTTTTTTAAAGGGGACCACCCAAGGACTATTGTGACCAAATTTGGTTCCGATAGGCCCAGTGGTTTCAGGGGAGAAGATCTTTGAATGAAAAGTTTACGCCGGACGGACGGACGACGGACGGATGACGGACGGACGCCGGACGCCAAGTGATGTCAAAAGCTCACCCTGGCATAGCCAGGTGAGCTAAAAAAGGGCAGCAAGATTGATACTGGATGCAGATCCATTATCACCCTCTGAGCCCTTATTCAAAACACTTGGATGGATAAAAGTTCAAGACAGAATTAAATATCATAAGTACATATTAGTATATAAAAGCCTAAAAAATGAAGCACCTTCATATTTAGTCCATAAATTCCAATTAATTGCTGATGAGAACCCATATTCTCTCAGGAATGTTGTTAATGGAAATTTAAAAGTTCCAAAACCCAAGTCTGAGCTTTTCAAAAAGTCCTTTACTTATTCAGGATCAGTGTTATGGAATGAGTTACAAAATCCATTAGAAACTCTCCATCGACAAAATCTTTTAAGGAAAATGTTAAGAAATATATTTTACAAAAGACTTTTGATCATGATGATATTTCACAAATAGATGTTTGTTATATCTCCCCGCCTCAGAGAGGTGGGAGATATATTGTTTTTACTCGTGGGTTCCGTCACAAAATTTGTGTTCGCTTGTTTGCAAAAACCACTGCACTCACGATGTCCAAATTTTCAGGATATATCAGTTTCTATTTGATCTATGTCCAAGTACTTTTATGTGTTAATTAGTCAAACTGTTAATGAGAAATTTGCTCATTAAAATTGTTACTAAAAATAGTATTTGTACTGATAACAGCCTAAACAGGTAAAATTTAAAAACCAACAGACGAATAAAATCTAGTTGACAGACGAATGAAAGTTGTGTTGTGCACAGCTTAGTTAATTTATAAAAAAAAAAACATACCTGTACTAATGTTTCTAACAAATACAACATGTAAGTGTCCTAATTTAAAAAAGTCATGATAAACCTACTACAATTACAGACATTTGGAATATCGTCATACTCATATACAATGTATTCCCAACCTCCACTCATCATACCGATTTAATGGGAAATTATTTATTTCTTATCTTAATTGAAGTTGTCAGTAAATAGTATACAGTTATTTAATGCATATGAGGGCAATGGACTAGAATATTTTGCCCAAGGTGTCAGAAATCCCCATGTGTTCTATTGCCCGAGGCCAACGGCCGAGGGCAATGGAACACTAGGGGGTTTCTGACACCGAGGGCAAAATTTTCTAGTCTATTGCCCAAATATGCATTATATAACTGTTTTATTACCTTATAAAATTATTTTAGCAAAAGCATATCTCATGTAAGCAAAGAGAAGTTGTTTTCATGACAAATCAAATTTCAATCATAACTGGGCAAAGAGAAATTGTTTTCACGACGAATCAATTTTTATTCAAAACTGGGCAAAGAGAAGTTGTTTTCATGACAAATTAAATTTTATTCAAAACTTGTCAAAGTTTTACTTTATATGTATTCATGAAATGCATTTAAATTTCTGAGTTCTAATGATTTATAAACATAAATTTTTAACGGGTGAAATCAAACTTTTGTCCAATTATCAAGAAATGAAACTTTAAAGCGAATATGTAAAGATTAACATGGAAATTAATTGCTAAAAACAACATATCCTTGTTATCCAGAATATTGCGGGCAATAGTTTTTGTAAAATTTCCCGGGGCAATAGTTTTTGTAAAATTTCCCCGGGCAATAGATCACCGACTTTTTGCCCGCGATTCACAAGAATTGATTGTCCCATAAGAAATCGGGGCATTTTTGAAAAAATAGCGAAAACTAATGCATTTCTTTTATAATGGGAAAATAATTTTATAAGGTAATAATTACACCTAAACATTTTTATCGTCATTGCTTCATACGACACTTTAATCAGAGATAATACTACTGGATGGTATTTATGAAATTGATACCTTAATTTCATAAAAATAATTTGACAAGATTATGTTATATTAAACATGTAAAGACAGTAAAATAAAGCACATAAAAATATACATCACTTAATCTACTCTCAGCTGACAATGGTAACTCAAACTTTTTCAATTAGGAAAAATTATCAGTGAGGGTAGTCAGGCCGGGTCAATAATTTAGTATTATAGATCATTATAAGCATGACCCCTGAACAAATTATGTCAGGACGGGGAGATATAGTATTCGTTTGGAATACATTCCTCTAGTTAAAATTGTGTTTTTAATTATGTTAATGTTTTGTATGTTTTTTTTCTATGTTTACATTTATGTATGAAATGTATCTATAATGTATTGATATTGAGGGCCTCAGGGAAGATCAGTTTTGTAACTAACTGTGTTACCCTCTTGAAATAAAGCCTTTATTATTATTATTATTATTATTATTATTATTATTATTATTATTATTATTATTATTATTATTATGGTGTTAACTGTGAGAAATATGTCAGACCTGAGTCTTTTATTAGTAACTGAAACACCCTGTGTATACTGTAGCTTTTTTTTAAGGCTTTAATGTGTTGTGCCGATAACTGTTTTGTAGACAATTTTAGACATTTGTTTATGAGAAAAAGGGTATCATTCTTATTAAAGCATTAGATTTTAATTTCCTCTGACTATGTACATCTATCAAGTTCATTACATGTATTATGTCCTGTAATACTGTCATGACTGTGTTAGTACTTTTATTCTGATGGACATCAATTTTCATGGTTTTCATGAATATCACTATTTCAAGGGTACATAAATTTGTGGTTTCAAATTCAATGCATTGAAACTTTAAAGAAAAAATGTACCTTGTTTGGAACTTAATTTTGAGATTTCAGCCAAACACAAAATCCACGAAAAATTTGAACCCCATGAACAATAGTACTTTAATACTAAGTATTAAGTTTCATGAATTTTCTTTTAGTCGTTACATGTATCAACTTAGAATTTTTGCCAAAATATACTACTTGAACAGGCTGTTAGTTTATAAACTGTATTGACAACCTGTTCAAGTAATTTATTTTGGGAAATTTCTAAAGGGACATCATTTTGACAAACATTGAATTAAAATAAAATCATAGTTAAAACAGTTTGTCTTTTGAGACATAATTCATTTCATCTTATTTTATGTCAAGTGTTGGGGAGTAAAAAGGTTTTTGTTGTCCAACAAACTACAAGTTACTTTGCCCCTGTGGAACTTTTTGGTCACCTTGGACAATATTACTAGAAGTAATATTGAATTATCCTGAAGCATCGTCCGTTGGTGCCTTCTCTACCTGAGTCATCTTGTCTAATCTATAGCAAAATTTGTACTCTATATTTCAAATGTCCACAGTGCTGGTGCCCTCTGATCACTTTATTTTATTAATATTATGAATACACTTTATTTTGATAGTGTAAAATATATATATTTATATATGTGTATTAGTCTCTGTAATAATTATTTTTGTTATGTTATGTTTTGTCATCATGTCCTCAATGGACCCTTGATTGGTTAATAAAGCATATTCTATTCTATTCTATTCTATTGTTGCCTACATATACTTAATTCTTACCAGTGATAACATATTTCTGTTTCTTCTTTGTGGTAACAATTGTACACAAAGTCCCCTTCTGTACCCCTTTCTGTCTGTACTGGATCTGGAAACCAGTTATCTTTTTTATATCTGATCCCTTTGGAATGTCCCATTTTACTAACAGCTTCTGTTAAACAGAAATAAATAGAAAATCAAATGTGTAGAACAGTCTGTGCCAAAAACATTACAATTCACTATTCCAGTGTGTTACTAGTAACTAACCAGAATTCAAATCTACTCAATGTCAAAGAACTGTGCATTAAATAATTCCAACAGAATTAACCTAGTTCAAGGGCCATAACTCTGTAAAAATCATGTGAAGGGAACAATTTCCCACTGGATCATAGGGGAGGTTCATTTGTCTTGCCCAGGTTAGACCATTTGCTTCCATTCTATTTGGTTTTTTCATTTGTTTCTAAATTTGAGTTCATCCGGGTTAACCGTTAAAAACGGCAGACAAAGTTTAATTTGAATGGAACTAAAATGCAACAAGAATAATTATTATTTGTTAAGGTTATTGTGGTGAATAAACATTTGAGAATTTAACATCTTGACAAAAATTTGCCAAGAAACAAAATACAATTTGAGCATATAAAATATACAGTAAACTTAAATTTATAACAAATGGCATAATATAGTTTTTGAATAAAAACCCGTTTTTCATGCTGTAGCAACTTTCACCACTCAACATAACTTGAAAAAACAAAAATGACAATAAAATTAAGTTATTAGTCTGATAGAAATAACCAGAGGGTTTAATTGCCCGGCCCTCCCCAACTCATTGTCCCCTTAGGAGGATAATACAACATTATTTATTAATAGGATAATACGATAATTTTTTATGTGTTTATAGAAATGAAGAAAGCTAGCATATTTCATCCTCCGAAACATCTAATATGTCCATTGCAGAATACGCAATAGCTGTAAGACAATGTGTGCCATTTTTGTATACACCGCTTTGTTCGTTTCTGTTCACTAACCAGGTTAGGTCGGTCATGTGGTCGTCCTAGACACTGGGCAAAGATGAAAAGAATTTGGCCCATAGAACAAATACCAAACATTTAATCACTATTTATATATTGCAAAGAAAAATTGTTGAAACTGTTGTTTTTAAATATTTTCATATCTACAAGGACAATAACTCTTCAACAGAAAATACAATTTTCTCAAAGTTGAAAAGGAGCTCCCATTAATGATTTAAAACAATTGGGTGTATAAAAATTGAGAATATATCAAAGAGTGGTGTAATACATTTCATTTTGAGACTGATAACCATTTCTTTAGAAAGTTCAACCACCAGACCATTAGCAACATCAGAATATGTTGTGTGGTTATTTTCAGTAGGACACAAGGAGGCACAAGAATATATTACCAAACAAGGATCCCGAAGGATATCAGAATTTACAGAGTTGACTACTCTTGTACATGTAACATTCACACAACTCTCATAACACATTACACAATGTTACATAAGCCTTGTAAACACTTTCACACATGAATGATTATATTGATTGTTGACATAATTGACACACATTAAACAACTTGTCAGGAGGGAGGACCAGCTATATATCAAATCCAAATATTAATTTTATGTGGAATGAAATGAAAGTATTATCTGTTAGTAAACAATAAAATAGATCCAATTAGGCAGAATAAAAAAAAATCTGTGTTTCCGGTAAGGGCTGTTCCAGAAAAGTTTGCCTGGGACCCTTTGAAGGCACTTTATATAAATTGCTGTGGGTGGTTGTGTCTTCATCATCTTTTTGTATTGCACAAGTGGGGAGGAATTCTATGGGTGATTGGGGTGAATAAAAAGTGCCTTCAAAGGCCCCATGTCAATTATTTTGGAACAGCCCTAACCCAACTGACCCTAGATTTTTGGGGCTAAAAATGCCTACCCTAAAGTTTTTGTGGCAATATTTTAAAGAAGCCTTGTTAAAGTCCAGAATCTATATGTCTATGTAAAAAGTTTTGGAAAAATAAAAAAAAATGCCTACCTATCGACCCTAATTTTGAAGAGTATGTTACCGGAAACACAGGTTTTTTTTTAGGCCTTATTTATTGATATCTATCAAATCCAAATAAAAAATTTGCATCTAAATATAAATATATTA
>MJUU01004185.1:112287-144141 GCA_002080025.1 Modiolus philippinarum
TGATTGAATTTGATTCAGTGGTTTCAGAGGAGTTGATCAAAATGATGTTTTCCCATAGGGTCCAATGTTAAATATAAGTTCCAAGCTGGCCGCCATGTTTTGTGTCAGATCAGAAAGAAATGAGAAATCTTTGTAAAGTACCTTCAATACACCATTCCTGTAAAGTTTGGTTGAATTTGCTTCAGTGATTTCAGAGGAGTTGATGAAAATGACTTTTTTCCCATAGGGGTCCAATTAAATATAAGTTCCACACTGGCGGCCATGTTGTTTGTCCAATTGGAACGAAATGAGCATTCTTTTTTAAGGACTTTCCATACATCATTCCTTTAAACTTTTGTTGAATTTGCTTCAGTGGTTTTAGAGTAGTTGATGAAAATGACTTTTTTACCATAGGGTTCAATGTTAAATATAAGTTCCACGCTGGCAGCCATGTTTTTTGTCAGATCAGAACGAAATAAACAATCTTTGTTAAGCACCTTCCATTCATCATTCCTGTAAAGTTTCGTTAACTTTGCTTCAATGGTTTCTGAGGAGTTAATGAAAATTTGAAAAGTTAACAGTAACAGACAGATGGACGACAGATGCCAAGTGATGGCAATAGCTCACACTGACCCTTTGGGTCAGGTGAGCTAAAAAAAATAAAGTTTTTTTTCACAAATATCTAGAACTCACTAATTCTCTCCTGCCTTGTTTTTTACAGAAAACTGCAGAATCTCCATACATAACTGTTCCACATGTATTCCCCACTTCCACTCCATCATTGGAGGACCTAAATTATATTACAATTTAAAATCTAAGTAATTTTGACTTTCAAAGACAGTTTTTAAATAAAGATGAATAGATGACTGTTTAGTGCTACTTCATTGTAACATTCAGCTTATAGGTAATTCTTTTTATAATGAGATGAATTCCTTAGGTAAGTGCAATGCCCATAAATAGAAGTTCTCAAAGCCTGTACCACTCTCAGTGAAAAAGTAATTCAGACCTCTATTGAATAGTATATCAATAATATCATATAATCTTGGATTGAAGTAAATCTACAATGGTGTATGAGGAGGAAGCATGAAACTCGATCGTGGCAAAAAGGTGCACATGAAAACAGGGAAGGATTGGAGCATGAAGCAGGAAATGCTGAAAATTGAGCCTGTGAAACAGAAGAGGTCTCCTGAGGAGTCTTTGTAAAAATATTTTCCTGCCAGTGAAATGGGAAGTAGAGAAATTGACAGCATTTTAGGAAAGGGATCCCCATTGTGAACCCCTACAATGATTTTTACTTTACTATACTTTGTAAAATAATTTCAGATTCAAATGAAAAACAGCCAATCAAAGATTGCGATTCCCCCGCTACCCCTTTTTGGGGTAGCAGGGGGACATGTGTTTTTTAAACTAAATTTCTTTCTGTTGAAACAATCATTGTTACTGTAAAACACCAAAAAGATATGGTTGCTAGGTAGAATTTCAAAAAGTACAGGTTTCTGAGAATTTTAGAAAATTTACCACAGTTAGAATCAAAGATTTTTGCAACCTGACTGTTGAAAATCACCATTTTTACTGCAGGAAACTGAAAAAGATATGGTTGCTAGGTAGAATTCCAAAAAATAGTAGGTCTTTGAGAGTTTCAGGAAATTTACCAAAATTAGAATCAAAGATTTTTGCAATCTGACTATTAAAAATCATCACTGAAACTATAAGGCATCAAAAAAGATATGGTTGGTAGGTAAAATTCCAAAAAGTAATTGGTCTTTGAGAGTTTCAGAAAATTTACCAAAATTAAAATCAAAGATTCTTGCAACCTGACAGTTGAAATTCATCATTTTAACTCTCAATAATTGAAAAAGATATGGTTGCTAGGTAGAATTCCAAAAAATAATGGGTCTTTGAGAGTTTCAGGAAATTTACCAAACTTAGAATCAAAGATTTTTGCAATCTGACTATTGAAAATGATCATTGAAACTATAAGGCATCAAAAAAGATATGGTTGCTAGGTAAAATTCCAAAAAGTAATTGGTCTTTGAGAGTTTCAGAAAATTTACCAAAATCAGAATCATATTTTTGAAATCCTAGTGTTCATACTAGGTGATGACATTAAAAATTTGCTTAATTATAAAACTTCATGTTGGAATTTCAAAAATTATTAGTCTTTGACATTTTCAGGAAATTTACTAAATTTGGCACCGGGGTCTAAGTTCTAAAAGCTTAGAACGGATTCAAAGAGCAATTCCAATAATTCCTCATGAAAATATAAACCACAAAATCTAAATTATACATAAAGTTCCAGTCGTTCTGATGAGTACTGATTGTTTAACATTTTTTGGCCCCTTAAGGGTATGCCCCTAGGGGTCATACCAAAAGTCCGCTATCATCAGTAAATGAGATGCATATAATCGAACTTGCATACAAAGTTTCAGCTTCCAAACATGAATACTTCAGAAGATTTCACTTATTACTGGATATCTCGAAATACATTTTCGCTTATTTTTCCGCCCCGAGGACAAATTTCAAAATTCCGAAACCTTCGGCACAGACAACTTTTATAGTGTTACTTATACCCTTATTACAAGGTTTCTGCGATTTAAGGTGTAAGAGGAGTTCTGGCAGAATCGATTTTTTCGTTTTTTGGACCCCCTAGAGGCCATGCCCTGAGGGGGTCATACCAAAGTTCCGACACCCTCTGTGAAGTAGCTACATAATATGCGAGTCGATTCCCGAGTTTCAACTTTCTAGCCCAAATGGCCTTAGAAATTTCTTCAATTATTGGAAATTGCAAAAATTCATTTTCGCCCATAATTTGCCCCTACGGCGTTTGACCTAAATTCCGAATCCACAGTGCACTACTTCTGATCATTCTCCAGTATGGTGCCAAGTTTCAAATTTGTATCTCTTATAGTTTCAGAGCTCTCAGGGAGCATTACATACGTACGTACGTACATACGGACGGACTGCATTACATAATCCCCCCGCTTTCGCTAAGCGGGGGGATAAAAATAAGAAATAAATGACACTCACCATATACTGTTGTCAATATCTGGTTCAGACTCAAAATCATCTCTCAGTATTACACCATTATTATCTATTACTGCCAGGTCTGGTCTTAATGGAGATACAGTTGGTGCTGTAAAATATTAAAGAATTAATATGTCATAATGTNTCCTACTCTCCCATTTATCTGGGAGAAGTCATCGTAGTGTGTGCAAAGGTCAGGGGACAGACAGTTGAGGACATTTGCAGGTGGACTACAATAAACGCCGGAACTATCTTTGGATTACCAAAGGGTCCTCAGTAGAGATGGAAGAACAAGATCCAGATACAGTAGAGTATGTATATAGCTTTTGTTTATGTTTTTAAAGAAGACGGAGATGACAGAGATTCTACTCCAGATGTTATTTTTTCCAGCCAGGGATGCTGAAATTATTTTCGTGGATGTAAATATGATGATGAAGATGTGAAAGAGACTGATTGTTTTCAGTGGAAAACACATATGTATATATGTTGATTAAGATGAATTCTGGGGGGCAGTAAACATGGCATAGATATGGAATTTTTTTTCTTCATACCAGTAGGATAACGCTGATGAGAATTTACCAGCATAGGAATTACTAACCTTCCAACCAGGCATTTACCATCAGAGATAAGCGCTCATCCTTTTCGGACACGGGGGGAGTGTGGTAAATTCTCCGTAAGAGATAACAGATTCTCCATACTACAACATGTTCCGTAACAGATTCTCCCAACTACCCTATTCGGAACACCTTGAAGATTACTATGGCACGTTGCGATGACAAACGAGGATCCCGGGTGACAGGATGCAGAGCACGTAGTAGTCGTCTGCGAGCTGTGAAAGAAAGTAGACGTTCGCCAGAGAAGCCGAGTTAGACGAAGTTGCAGTTTGGCCTTCAAGACAGATCTACAAAGTTGTAGGTAAGATCCAAATTATACACCGCGGTTACCTGTGTCTGTCACACGCCCATCACAACATAACTATCTAATTGTAATTACCTTATCATGTTTATTTTATTTGTCTATTTATTTGTTTATTATTTAGTTATCTATTTTTTTTAATTATTGTTTGGGTAGATAATTCTCTGTTCTAGACCCGAAGGCTCCGATCCTTTTTACCGAAGCTTTTAGGATTTTTGCTACCACATCACAGTCTGATACAATCCCTTATTTATGTCCCTTTTGCCTTCATTTTCCCTCTCTCAGAAAAACTTCTCGGTAGTGATATGAAATCAAATGTACACAATCACTTCATGTGAAAGCTGTATATCTAAAAAAAAAATGGCACCATGCATATTTTGTTAATTTTTTACATATGAAATAGAAAATAATGATATCTGTCCCATGTCTGGAGTGTAACAACAAAAATAGAATAAAGGGCTACACCGAACGCAGCATGATACCGACCGCAGCATGTCGACCACTGATATTTTAACAAGTGTAGTTTAAAGTTGATGTGGACACAGTAAAGAGTTTGACATAATAATAAGTCAGACACAAAAAGGAGCTTGAAACAGTTATTAGTTGGACAAAAACTAGGGTAAAAGATTAACCCTTTTGATCACTTATTGATAAAAAACGTTAAGAGCTACGCGAAATATGTTACTGTAAATTGAAAGCTTACATCAAGAGAAATCCAAAGAAAAAAATCCCATCAAAATCTGATGAAAAATGAAGATTTCACATATTTCAAAAAGTTCAATCGAAATCCGATGAAAAATAAAGATTTGACATATTCAGAAAAATGCAATTTTGACCCCTTTGACCACTTGTAGCCCAGAAACTATAAGAGCTAGGCCAAATCCGTTGACATACTACTGAAAGCTTAGAGCAAGAGGAATCCAAAGAAAAAAATTCCCATCGAAATCCAATGAAAAATAAGGATTTGATATATTTAGAAAATTGCAATTTTGGCCCCTTTGACCCCTTGTAGATCGGAAACGGTAAGAGCTACGCCAAATCTGTTGGCATTCTACTGAAAGCTTAGATCAAGAGGAATGCAAAGAAAAAAAATCCCATTGAAATCCGATGAAAAATAAAAATTTTATATATAGATAATCGCAATTTTGGCCCCGTTCAGCTCCTCATAGCTGGGAAGGGATACGAGTTACCAAAAATCTAATAGCTGAGCGCCATATTATTTTTTCGCAAGGAATACATTGAAAAAAAAATGCATCAAAATTGAACTTAAAATTTAAAAAAAAATGATTTTTTTTAGATTCGCCCCTGTTGGGCCCCATTTATCTCGTGAGCGGTACTTGCTACGTGAAATCCGTTAGCATACATCCGATTGGAATTTTCTTCAGGAGCACACTGAAACAAACCCCATCAAAATCCAATAAATAATAAAGATTCTATAGTCAAATACTAGTATGCGAAAACACCCAATTTCACCCTTTTTGACCCCTTTTTCTGAAACGGGTGGGGCCACCAACTCGAAATTAAAACCTCTGTTTGCCAAGATACATCATACTAAAATTTTATAAAGATCCGTCCACTAGAAGCAAAGTTATGCTGTCCACAGGCGCCGACGACGCCAACGCCATACCATTATACGACCGCAAAATTTTTGCAGTCCTATAAAAACTGCATATTAAAAATTCCAAAAGCTTATTGCACATTTAGAGACATCAACAATTCTGCAACAAAATGAAAACAGAAATGTAGGAAGCGTTGGCGTCACACGCTACATGTGTCAAAATCCACATCTTGAGACCTTTGTCAAAATCGAAATCTTGAGCCTCTTGTTTGCATCAATATTAAAAGATCAAACATTCGAAAGCTTATTGCGCATCTACAGATTATATCTACAACAAAATTAGATCCCTAAATCCAAAACTGTAGGAGTAGTTTGCGTTACATGCAACATGTGTCATGATCAACATCTTGGGCTCCTTGTATGAATCAACACCAATATCAAAAATCCGAAAAACTAATTCCAAATCTGCAGCACAAGTGCAACAATTCTATTACAAAATTAAAACCCTAATTCCAAAAAATGTAGGAGTAGTTCCCGTCACATCGTGATGGGAGGACAGAGGAAAACAATATCAGAACTTTCTTAAGAAAGTTCGGGGAAAATATAACACAACGAAAAATATCCAAGCTATTCAACTGCCAAAATACAACACATATTAATTTTTCCTTATGCTTAAAAATAGTAGTAGTTTCATTTGTTGTTATTATTTAGGCGATCTGTTCTCTTATATATGTTTTTATTGCATAATAAACACATTACTCTCTTAAAATAATTGTCTCTTTTGAATAAAAGTTCATAACTAATTATTTAATGACTTTTCTAATCATTCTAAAAACATTCCACGGGAATGTAAATCGTTTTATTACGTAATTATGCTATTATTTTATGACTTTATTTATGGGATCTTTTACTATATCAAATATGTAAGTAATGATACCATTTTTGTTGTGCTTTTTTATACCTGGTACGCTGGTTTGGAAGAGACGTGCAAGCGAAAACTTTTGATGTTTTAGTCTTTACAAAATTATTTTGTTCTTTTCATATTAGTCAGTAATATCTAGCGCTTATAAGTCTTTAATCTATAATTTTTGCCCCGGACCTAAAATGTTAACATTCTGTATCCGGCCAGATACATAAACTGAGCGGACCCAAACTTATACGGGCGGATACAGAATAATAGATACCCGGACCCGAAATGTTAACATTCTGTATCCGGCCGGATACGTAAATTGGGCGGACCCAGAATTATACGACAGCGTCCCACCTGGGATTGGGAATGAGAAATGAGATATATAGTCCCGGTTCAGTCCCACCGTTTTAAATGTATATCTCTCTATTTGCGTTCACCCCCAAAACTCTTCCAAGCCCCTTTTTGCATAAGGCATGTCCCCAAAAGAAAACCCTTTTCAAGGCGTGTTTTAAGAATGAGAAAAGGTAAAATTTGTAATAAATGCAATGTTTATTCATACAAAATAAATGCAAAAAGGATTTATAGCAGGTACTAAGTTACTGTCTTATAAATAATCCCAGTTGCGTCCCACCTCCCATGTTAAATAGCGAAAATTTCCATAGGGGTGGGACCCAACCGGGATTATATATAAGACACTTATAAGAAAACTGTCTTATATATAATCCCGGTTGCGTCCCACCTCCCATGTTAAATAGCGAAAATTTCCATAGGGGTGG
The DNA here is from genome assembly GCA_002080025.1 of Modiolus philippinarum. NCBI lineage: Eukaryota > Metazoa > Mollusca > Bivalvia > Mytilida > Modiolidae > Modiolus > Modiolus philippinarum. Next base: position 119,450 of record MJUU01004185.1, read on the forward strand.
GACCAAACCAGGATTATATAAGACACTTATAAGAAAACTGTCTTACATATAATCCTGGTTGCGTCCCACCTCCCATGTTAAATAGCGAAAATTTCCATAGGGGTGGGACCCAACCGGGATTATATATAAGACACTTATAAGAAAACTGTCTTATATATAATCCCGGTTGCGTCCCACCTCCCATGTTAAATAGCGAAAATTTCCATAGGGGTGGGACCCAACCGGGATTATATATGACACTTGGTATAAGAAAACTGTCTTATATATAATCCCGGTTGCGTCCCACCTCCCATGTTAAATAGCGAAAATTTCCATAGGGGTGGGACCCAACCGGGATTATATATAAGACACTTGGTATAAGAAAACTTGTCTAATATATATAATCCCGGTTGCGTCCCACTCAGTGACCACTCAGTATTAAGTTTTCAATTCAACTGCTACCTACAACAAGTAAATACACAAAAAGTAAAATACTATTATGACAAAGCTGATTTTGTCAGTATGGCACAGGAGATAGATAATATAGATTGGCAAGAAGAATTTCAGTACAAAAATATAAATCAACAATGGATTTTTTTAAAGAGAAAATCATAGAATTACAAGATAAATATATACCACATAAGGTAATTCGCAACTCCAATAAATCCAAGGGAATTATGGGACTAGACCTAGAAACGCTGAAGGTAATAAAGAAAAAACATAGATGTTGAAAACGATATTTGGAGACAAAAAATGGACAAAAGTATCAAGAATACTGTAAATTACGCAACAAAGTCAAGAGTTTAACAAGAAAGGCCGCAGTAAAGATAAAAGAGAAGGATATCGCAAAAATGTTAAGGATAACCCAAAAAAAATTTGGCAATATACTCAGTCAAAGATGAAAACTCGAACAGGGATATCAGATTTAGTAATGAATGAGGTAAATGGAAAGGAAATACTAACTAATAATGATAATGAAAAAGCAGAGACCCTATCACAGTTTTTCTCAAGTGTGTTTACGCAAGAAGGTGGTGGACTAGACAAAAAAGATGTAACTAACACAATGGGAGAATTAAGAGTAACAGAAGAACAGGTTTCAAAAAGACTAAAAGAGTTAAATATTAATTAGCAAGTCGCCAGGACCGGATAATATCCATCCTAGACTCCTACACGATCTAGGTGTATCTCTTACTAAACCAGTTACATCTATTTTCAATACATCACTAGAATGTAAAACAGTCCCAGATGAATGGAAGGAAGGATGTATAACTGCAATATTCAAAAAAGGTAGCAGAAAACAATCATCAAATTATCGACCAGTTAGCCTAACATGCATTCTATGTAAACAGCTAGAATCTTTCGTTAGAAACCATATAGTAAATCACATGAGGAAAAATAACTTTTTTAGTAAAAGGCAATTTGGGTTCTTATACGTTACAGTTGTTACATGTACTTGAAAAATGGACAGAAATTTTGGATGCAGGGGGTTCTTTAGAAGCTATATCTATTTTGATTTTATGAAAGCCTTTGATACTGTTCCACATAATAGATTAATTGGTAAACTTGAAAGTTATGACATATCAGATGAAACAATCACATGAGTTAAGTCCTTCCTGACAGACCGAAAACAACGAGTAAGAGAAGTTAGATTGTCAGACTGCTGGCAGTGAAACAATATCAGACGAACAATATTTATTCAGTTTTAGTAAATGGCAGCTACTCATACTATCAACCAGTAACCAGTGGCATACCACAGGGTAGTGTTCTGGGGCGATACTATTCGTTATATATATTAACGAACTCCCAGACAACCTGGACTCAGACTGCTACTTGTTTGCAGATGACACTAAAATATTTAGACAGATCACAACAGCAGCAGATAAGGAGATTCTTCAAAACGATGTAAAAAAAATTAAGAGGATTGGTCACATAAGTGGTAACTACGCTTTCATCCAGACAAATGTAAAGTTTTAACAGTAGGGAAATCAAATATACCGGAATATGATTATATACTAAGTAACACCAGGTTAGAACATGTAGAAAAGGAAAAAGACATAGGAGTTACAATTGATAGCAAGCTTTCTTTTGAAGCACATATGAACGAAAAGATAAATAAAGCTAATAGTATAGTCGGTATTATAAGAAGAACATTCACAAGTCTGGATGAAGAAATATTCACATTGGTGTACAAAGCATTAGTAAGAATATTAGAATATGCAAATGGAATTTGGTGCCTATATACAATCAAAGATATAACAGCAATTGAAAATGTCCAGCGAAGGGCCACTAAGCTAGTACCATCTCTAAGAAACCTTGAGTATGAAGATCGCCTAAAAAGTTAAAACTGCCAACCCTCAGATTTAGGAGACTACGGGGGGGCATGATTGAAGCCTATAAGTGAACATCAGAAATTTATGACAAGTCATTACCATAAATTATTGATCTAAACTTAGACAATAGAACAAGGGAACATACCAAGAAACTAGCTGCTAGTAGATGCAACAAGAATATTAGATCCAATATTAAGTTTTACCCTTGTCCGTACGTACGTCCGAAACTTTTCGTCAAAGATTTCTCAGCTTGTGAATGCAGGAATGACTTGATATTTGGTCTGAAGCTTTGGTATGATGAGTTGTACCGTGTCTCCCCTCTTCAAGTTCGTCACTCATCTAATTTCTGTTTACCGACTTAGTCATTTTTTGCCATTATACCCATATACTGAAATTTTTCGTCAAAGATTTCTCAGCTTGTGTATGTAGTAATGATTTGATATTTGGTCTGAAGCTTAAGTATGATGAGTTGTATCGTGTCTTCCCTTTTCAAGTCTGTCACTCATTCACTTCCTGTTTACCGACTTGGTTATATTTTGCCATTATGGCCATATATTGAAATTTTTCGTCAACGATTTCTCAGCCTGTGTATGTAGTAATGATTTGATATTTTGTGAAGCTTAAGTATGATGAATTGTACTGTGTCTCCCCTTTTCAAGTCTGTCGCTCATCTACTTATTGTTTGCCGGAACATCTGTATGGCGGGGACATCCGTGTCCCATGGACACATTTTCTTTTATTTGTGTTAGATTTCTTACATATTTTTAAGCATGCAATTTATTGTACGATCATATTGTATGTGATTCATAAGGAGACAGATTTATATAAGCATTGCTATGCTTGTTTCTGAATCCTATTTGTTTATAGTAATTCATTAATGTATAATACTGGTATGTTTTAGAAAGAGGCCTAAATTGATATGATTGGTATCAGATGAGAAAAAGAGAAAAATTGTCTATACGACGAGACACGGGTGCACAAGTAGAAAAGCCGGGAGACTGGAACAACACGAGATGGGGTTACATTTTTGAATGAACTGAACTGCCTGTACACGGATGTCCCTGAATCACAATGAATCAGTTCATGTAAAACTCAAGGTAGCTGTCATGGTAATTCTATATTGTTAAAGTAGTTGAACTACTAGTACCGTATCCGTCTTAGGGTTATGTGTTATTGTGTTATTAGGTAAAATTGATTCTCTGTTACTCTGTCATTTTAATACTTACTTTTTTAAAAAGTCGTTATTACTGTAATAAACAATATTGACTTTATCGTTAGTTGCATCTATTATTTTTACTATGATAATGAGTATACAGTATACAGAAATTATCATTGGGGAGAGGACAAATATTTTATCTGTACATTATATTAATAAGAAAGTCCGGGGAGACAACAAATTCGCCAAACAAAACACATTGAATGCCCTGTTGCCAACTGAATTTTACCTTGTTACGATTGTTTTTTGATTTATCACATTAGCTATAGGGGGGAGATTTGGCCGGCCAACTCCGCCGCAGCAGGTTTGCGCCTGTCCTAAGTCAGTAAATTTATTAAGCCTTTGTGTGTCTTGTCTGTTTTCTAGTTAGTTTACTTCATGTCATACTACGGGAGTCTAGGATGATGTTTATTTCACTGAACTTTAATATCTTTATTTAGGGGCCGACTCCGACCTACCGTTGGGGTGTGGGGTTTCCTCACCGTTCATTGAAGATCTTATGGTGGCTTTGAGTTGTTATTACTCCCCTTTTAGGTCGTTGTCTCTTTGGCAAATTCCACGTTTTCCTTCCTTTTTCTTTATTGAATGTATTTTGTAATATTAGGTATAAAAAAAAACAAACACAATCAAATAAACAAACGTGATACCGTGCTTATTATATAGGTATCTGAAAGACTGATCTCCTGCTTTTTTCCACAAGTTCCATGCTATTATATATTGTATTTAAACGTTCTAGTTCCTAAAGTAAGCTGTCAAAAACGGCCATATCTAAAACCATACAATCAATTTCAAATGATCCCATCAAGATTAAGTCTTGTATTATTAAAATACTAATATCCCTTACGGAAAAAGACGACCTTACATAACGAATTCTTGATAGGCTCGGACAAAAAGCCATAAAGTTACTATAATATCCAAAAAAAAGACGGCCTTACCTAACGATTTCTTGATAGGTTCAGACCAGGTACTCTCCTTCCGTCCTCTGATTGCTTTGACAGCAAACTCATAAGATGCATTTTGTGTATAAACATTTAACCTCTTCACCTCTCCTTTTGTTGAATTGACATATATAAACTTTCCGTTACCAGCTACCGGTCTGTACCGTAATGTATATACCGTGCTTCGTTTGGAATTTCTGTAGTTTTCTAACCATTTAACTCGGAATGCATTTGGAGATATAGCATATGCTCTGAGTCCAGTCGGTGGTTGCAGACCAAAGCTTCTGACATAAAGAATAAGATTACCTGTAAAATAAATGTTTGAAATTTTCAATTTCAGAAAACTATAGGAATTTTCAGAAGAAATTCTGATTGTCAGATGATTACATTACCAGTATAGGTTCATGTATTGTTTCTAATCGTTTGTATTACTCGTTGTATACATATTGTATTCGGTTGTGCTGGACGACAGACTGGTAGGAAAAAACGTAAAATCTGTATGTCGGCGATGCCTTTTTTAGTCCTAGCTACTTTTAACATTGCGTTTTTCGGATACAGATCGCGCGGAAAATCCATACTCTCATTTACCATGCATTTAGCAAGTGTATTTCCGTATTTTGTGGATATTGACATGGCGTATCTACGTCACTTTTTTTCAAATTAAAACGATAAAAACTTGAATGGTTTACACCAAAACAATATACCGGTCTGTGTTATCTGTGGGTCTGGTCTACCATAAACTATATAAGCCTCGTTCAATACTGGTATAATCTGGGACTAATATAACATTAGTCCCAGGTATAATGAAGTATAAATTCACGTAACATTGGAAGATATAAATGTAGACTAGTATGAGAACAAGTATTGAAGATACTGGATGATACTAGCAAATACAGGTGGTATTGCTGATACGGACAGACCGGAAGTAAAAGTACAACTTAGAGGGAGAGTATTAAAGATGCTGGAAATTCATTACTGTTTTTACGTAAACCATTCATTCGTTTATACCCACGAACACTGAATAGACTGTCGTTGTCCAAACTGTATACTGAACCATTTTTATTAGTGATATTTCTACTCAGACCATAAGTAATTAATCAGTCTTTCCTACAAAATTTTCAGATTTTAGTTAGATTTACAATATAAAGATTTGTTATTATGAATAATTTTGTGCTGTTGCAGTATTATATGGTTTGTACATGCATGTAAATATTTTATACTTGTTACTGTTCATCTTGTTATTAGGAGAAGATTTATATAGGCATTGCCTGTTATCTAATCCTATTGATTTTTATATCAATAAAATATTTGAAATTAAATACTGAACCATGTATAAAACTCGTCGGGTATGTTATAATCGACATAACCAGTATGGAATTGATTTAAAATTGTAATCGTCGTCTATCAGTTGGTTTAAAATATATCATTGTAACATTGCAGCGAGATTTGATGTATCGGATAATACGATGTGCAGTCCACTATTTAAATGCATACCAAACATTCGCGATGTACATAAGGGGCTAAGTGAGCATGCTATAATCCGAAGACATGGTTAATATGAGAGCTAATTGTCCCATTTTTTTTTAGAAGTATAATATATGCTATAATAGCTCTGGTCCTGCCCTTCAGTGCCATAGCTGACCAATAGTGGTCTATATTTGTTTGCTGCAATTAATGTCTAATGATTCATACTTTTTGTTGTATTGTGATATGCCCTTTATGGATTCTTGATTAGTTTGATAAAATTCTCATTCTTCTAATCAAATGTTGTGTCAGTGTCTGCAAAAACGATAAGTTAACATGCAAATATAGTAATTAGCCTATCAATCAAATATACAGTAAAAAAAAATGAACCATTTGACCTGCAAATGCACTTGGCGAATTTATTTTCATCGGAAGTACCTGCTTTTCGAACTGCCTTTACAGTAATAGTAGTATGTATTTAAAAGGCATTGTGGAGGAAGTTAATGTGCACACTAGGAAAAATTCGGTCAATGAGTGTTAGAAACAACGATTTAAATCCGATACATCAAAACCCTTTTGATACGATATAAACCCCGGCAAAAAGGAGTTTAAAATATCAAGAAAAGAAAATACCAGGACCCCAATTAATTTTGATATTTAAATTAGATATGTGCGTCAATATGTATAAGACGGGTTTTGATGTATCAGTTATTACGGTGTAGGCCAAAATAGTATCCTGTGAAATAAGTAACAAATGGAACAAATGTTATTATATATCTATGAGATTTATTCCGTTTGGTCATTATTTCACCAGGTGAGCAGTTTAGCAAAAACTGTATACCGGTATAAATATGTTTTATCGCATATTGTATTTTATAAATATTTTACATATCGTTTATTTTTATATATGTGCATTTGTTTATTTTTATATGTGTGCATTAAAGGAATCGTAAAGTGTCTCGTAAGCCAATTCTTAGCTGGGTACTAAATTTTTACTTGTAATACATGTAGTATATAATGTGAATGTATCAGTATTTGACATATAATAAAATATTCTGATTCTGATTCATTTGAGATTATTTCACACAGGTGAGCTATGAAGTGTTATTTCATTATGGATACTATAAACCGTTGCAACAACAACCCCCCCCCCATATTGCTGCGGCATACAATGCAACTACAGTAATTTCCACCTGGATGCAGGTTTTACCTGCTTTTAATCAACTGATGATGATGAGCATATGCAATCGCGAGTTTATTTTGCCGTTGATTGGCTTAACATGAAAGCAACACCTAACCTCATAGTGACGGCGAACCACAGTGCGGTGAACATAATAAATTCAATTACGTACTAAACTGCACACTGCAGTAAGAATATCGAACTGGAAAATGTTGATTTACATACATACACAGAGATATCAGAAAACATGTAGATCAATAACTTGGTACATCTCTATAAATTAACCAATCAAAGAAAAAATTAACTATCCTTACCGATAATACATAGGCTAATTGTTAGAATAAATCGCATCTTCTTTTTGCAATTTATTTAAAATCAACACACTATAATGTCCATTGTGTTATTTCAACTTATCTTTAAGAAGCTGCATTCGTTGACCTCGGCGCTTAAATGTTTAAGAGGCCATCGACAGGAAATCGTATCAGATGCACTTAAGAAATGTACTTAATTTGATAAGTGAGTTGTTTTATTTCATCTCATTACGTCATTTAGGGATTAGTGGAGTAATCCATTGAAATAAAAATACCCGTTTTATTTAACAATATTCCATTTCACTAATCCTGATTGACCGAGTTCTTATGAAAGGGGGAGGGCATATGATAATTGCTTAATTTGACATATCTTTTCCTATTTATGCTAGCTAGAACCATGCCTATATACATAGTTCTAATATATATTTTGTCGTTAACCATATTATGTCGTAATATCTAATTATGTTCCGTTTATGTTATTTTACTTATTATACAGCAGAATCTCAAGTCATAGTTTTCGTTTTGTAAGGTTAAAAATAAAAATAAAATTTCATTTGTTTGCTGTTCTTAATCACGGGTCCCCCTTCCACACACACACACACCCCACCCCACACACCCTAAAACTGACCCAAGTCAAAAACAATTATTGATGTTTTGAATATTGTATATTTTCTTTATTAATCAAGATTGTCAAATTTATCATTTTCAACGCCAAATTTACTTCCTCCAACAAAGATACTTTGCATAATCTTCATGTATACCACATACCATCAATTGAAGTAAAAAACCAAGCCCCTTTCCCATTGCTAGTAAGTTGTACAAAGTATATGATACAAGGACTGCGATTTCCGCCAACTAATTAATAACTAGAATGTCATTTGTTCCAAGAACAATTGATAGGTATTTCCCAAAGTTGCGTCATTATGTTTTCTTATTTCCCCCCCAACTTAAAGTTGTCGTCACGTGGTTTCTCAATGACCAATCAATCAAATCAACCTCCAGATCCTAATGATTTCCACGACCAGCAATGTTCTTGTTTATAGGTGTATATGTCTTTTTTATTGATTGTCACTTATAATATAAAGTGGATTTCTTCAGGCATTTTCTCTGAAATCTTCTCTCAATATATTTCAGTTATAGTGTACTTGTTTTTGAGACCATATATCATATGGATACACTATCATGGTTTCAAATTCTTGCGTATCAATTTTTTAAATAATTTCCATGTGTTATTCTTACTAAAAGTAGCTTAAAGCATATAGTGCCCACATCTCGTGTTTTTATTATGCCAATTACAACCCCTTATTATTGACTGGATGACTGCCCTAAGGCTGTTTTTTTTATTGTGAAGGTCTTCTGTGAGTCTTTTTTGTGGGCAATGGATGACAGCGATTCTTAGAACAATGTGCCAGTTTGGTAACAATACGGCATCTATGGGTACAAATTAACATGGATGTGGCGTAGTGTGATATCGAATAAATACAGTTTCCACATTTATGCTGCATTTCAGACATAACTGCTGTCAATCACTCGTATCTTTGTTTACTTACTGTTCCTTGTAGACTGATACATTTTCCAGAAGGATAAGTATGCGCCGAATTTACTCGGTTGATCTTCGTATGTTGTTTATGATAGCTATAAGGTAAGTAAAACACTCAAGATCCTGCCTCTAGTAAATTTCTGAGACGTTGATTGGAAAGAGACATCACGTTCCGACCTCGTATATTCAATACCGGATGACTGGTGACTGCCATTACGCATCGTCACAGTACGAATTTAATATTTTACGAAAGGATATGGAGTAAATGAACATGAGACCATAACGCATATCTTAACTCCAACTGTAATAATTTTGATGAGCTGTATGGCTATTTAGTAAATTAATTCCTCACCAGCAGCACTAGAACCCAAACACAGGAGATCCATCATTTCAAAAAATATTTACATGTAAAATGCATAAAACCAAACGAATTCCAAATAATCAGTAATAGGTAAGGACAAAACTACGATGGAGGGGGTACAACCTTAAGGTTTAGAATTAATATCAATTTAGATAATAGTAAATATTTCACGAAAGGATATGGAGTAAATGAACATGAGACCATAACACATGTGCTTACTCCAACTGCAATAATTTTGATGAGCTGTATGGCCATTTCGGAAATTAATTCCTCATCAGCAGCACTAGAACCCAAACAGGTTTTTTGACAATGTTCTGGCAGAATATAAACATTACAAAGTATGTTAATGACCTAATATGGAGGAAATGGATAGAGACATTAAAAATTCGACAGTATATCTTTTTTTTTTTCATTCCAGGAAAGACTTTATATCAATCATCAATTTTATGAATTACAAAAAGCGATATCTTTGTAATGTTTTTCTTCAAATGTCTTGAATTGGATAAAGACAACATATTATGACCAATTTATGTTGCTGGTGTAATAAGAAAAATCACATTTTCATCTTCTCGGGCAAATTAAGTCAAACTTTATAATGAATGATGTATGGAACGTCCTTCACCAAGATTGCTCATTTTGTTCCAAGTCGGCAAAACATGGCGGCCAGCACGGAACTTGGGCTTAACATGAAAAAAACACATTTTCATCTCCTCAAAAAACACTGAAGCAAATTCAACCAAATTTTACATGAATGATGTTTGGAAGGTCCTTTACAAAGATTGAGATATGACAAAAATATGGCCGCCAGCATGAAACTTGGGTTTAACATTGGACCCTGTGGGAAAAATCACATTTTAATTTCCTCCTCAGAAACCACGGAAGCAATTTTACCAAACTTTACAGAAGTGATGTGTGGAAGGTTTCATACAAACATTGCTCATTTCATTTCGATCCGACGCTGAACTCAGGTTTATTATTGGACCAAATGGGAAAAATCATATTTTAATCTTCTCCCCTAGATTCAATCAGAATTTACAGGAATGATGTATGGAGGGTCCTTCTACAAGATTGCTGATTTCTTTCCGATTCGACATAAACATAGCCGCCAGAACGAAACTTACATGTAGGTTAAAATTAGACCATATGGGGAAAATCACATTTTCATATTCTCCTCTGAAACCACTGAAGCAAAGTTGTAGTCCTTTGGAATCTTAATGGGTCTTGATCGTATAGTGGTTTAATAAATAATCCTTTTATAGTTTTCACTGTTTAATAATCCAATGGTTACAATCTTCAGTATCAGATCCAAGTCAAGCATGCAGACTTCAATCTGCAACTGTATTTATACTATCATGGTCCAAACTCAGATAGAACTCGTTTGGACCAGGATTTACATCATGTGAGAAAGGTGTTTCTCGATTCCGAAACGTCGACTGTCAATCACTTGTCAATCAAAATGTACATTGTTACCAAAAACATAATATAGTTGTCACAGGCACGCGACGTGATTGACAGTTTACAAGTACCTGATTAGAACATGTTTACACGAACACCTGTTATTATAACTATTATGGAAACTTTGTAACTTTTATAGTTTTGTATCTATAAAAGTTTATCCCGTGATCGAAAGTCTTGTGCAGCCTTGTTTAGGCTTGTGTACCCCTGTTCTAACCAGTTTCCCTAATTGTTTTACAATGCATTGAAATGTTAAATAAGTACAATTAAGTACAAATGAACCATGAGTCCTTCGTATCATAGTCACTAATAGTTTATATATTCATAATATTATATTCCATCATTGATTCCCCCCTAAATATGTAACACCAAGATTATGATTACATCTTATCACTGGTCACCACGGCCATCCCTTTACAAAGTGAACCAAACTTTACAGGAATGATGTAAGGCAGGTCTTTAACAAAGATTGCTCATAACATTCAGATCTAACAAAAAACAGCATGCAGCCAGGGCTGAATATAGATCAACATTTAACCCTATGGGAAATTGATCATTTTCGTCATCTTCTAATAAATTTTTGAAGCAAATTTTATCAAATTGAATTGGAATATGTTTACAACAGACCCCGAGGGAAACCCTAATTTTTGTCATCAGTATAGACATGGATTATATTAGAAGCATTTTGTCAGGTGAGCGATTCCGGCCCAGTCTCTAGGCATCTAGTTGTAATTTTGAGTCATATTACGCTCAATTTTTGCAGCGTCAGCATATGCAATACAAAGAATAAGGATTTTTTTCAATTGCCCTTTAAATTACTTTTACAGAGAATATAAAAGCATAAACCGATTTAAACCGATCTAACCCACCATTTCTTTTCAAATATTTGTTCCAAGTCTGGGCTATTGCGGTGGGGGGGGGGGGGGGGCCNTATCTTTTTGCCTTTTGGATTGCGGCTGTAAAAATTTGTGATCTGTGACTCTGTAAAAATAAAAGCATGTGAAATGGTAAACTTGGGGTAAGGCAACCAACATCAAAATCAAATTAAATTAACATTTGAAATAAAACGGTAAATATTCCGACATGTATTATCTTTCTCAAGGAATGTTAAAAAATAAAAATGCGCTTAGACACGCTAGGTGAAATATGGAAACATTATCGGAACATTCTTTACTTAGTATTTTTCGCACAGCACACCATTTTTTGCAACAAAGGCATTCGGTTTAAAAAGAACTAAATAAAAGTCTTTACATTTCGAATAGTGTGGTAACTTGGTTTGTTTATAAAGCCAGTTTTCTCAACATCGAACCTTGCGTATTGATCAAGTAGTATCTGAATGGACATTAAGGGATATGGAGTAAATGTACATACGGTCTTGAGACACAACCCAAATAAGAATACCGACTTGCAATAAGACCAGTTTTACTTCAAGTTGTTATTTTCATGAAGAATTAGTTTAATGTTTGTAAGATATTTTATAATGGGGGTAATAACAAAACCACAGAACAAAGTTGCCAAGGGCGAAGTCCATGGGACAAAAAGAGACAAATTGGTGGAAACCGGACTGCAATGGCCCTGGCCTAGTACAGGCACTTCGAAAGAAATGGTGGGTTAAACCGGTTTTATTGCGCGCCACACATCCCCATTCATTGCGGTAGTTTGCGGTTGCAACTCAACAGCAATTGTCACCGTCAGGTTGTAAAATTGTAAAACAGTGAAATGTTCATCCCACTACTTCATTAAAATGAGGTTGAGAGATATCTATAGGGTGGCTGATTGGTAAAGGTCGTCTTCTAACCCTTAGACAAAACTCATTAAACCCATGGTACATGTTACTTCAAAATACCTAGCTGAAATACTTTGTCGATCCAAGAAAATTTTAAAGTAATATAGAAGTCATTGATTATCTGTCTAGTGAGAACTGACAGATAACTATTCTCTGGCCATCTGTCGTTGTTTAATATAACATTATAATATGATTTTTGTCTGATAATACTGTTTTGAGACACGAGCCAGGAATGGTCTTGGCAGTATATATATCAGAAGTACTATATATAGATCTGTTCTATCTTATGTGTTTGACCTTTGGGTTCACTGACAACACAAAGATTGCCGAAATGGTCCTCTGAACAAAGTCTGATAATACTATTTTGAGACATGTGCGAGGAATCGTCTTGGCAGTTTATATCTTAAAAGTACTTCAGATATAGAACTATTCTACCTTATGTGTTTGATCTTTGTCTTCACTGACAAGACAAAAATCGCCGAAATAGTCCTACTTTGAACAACTCACAAAAACTGCATTTTTGTATTTGTTGTTTTGAGTGTTCAGCACGAAAATAACAGGAATTATAATTTGAACATGCCTCGTCATTTGTCTTGAATGTATATGAAGTGTATGTTTTTCTTTTTTTGTATGTTTGTTTGTTTGTTTGTTTGTTTTTTTTTTTTGCTTTTTTCATTTTAACCATTTTTTGAAATTGTGGATTTCCTATGTTTGGGTTCTAGTGTTGCTGAAGAGGAATTTATTTCCGAAATGGCCATACAGCTCATTAAAATTTATTGCAGTTTGAGTTAACATATGTGTTATGGTCTCATGTTCCTTTACTCCATATCCTTTCGTAAAATTTTTGAAATTAAAAAAACGACTTTTGCTGTAACCGGTGCTACAGCCTTGTCTAACACTATGAAAAACAAGTTATTTTAGAATTTGTCTGCTTACACCATGCAATGGTTAAAGACTGATTTGGATATGTTTTTGCTGAAAAAAAAGTGTAATTTTTTCATTCTAAAGAGTATGTGTCGATTTCACTATGCCTTTAAGTATCTATATCTAGACTAATGTTTATTGGCTTCTTTAAGAAGGGAGACTTGGTTGCTAAGATATAAGCAAAGAGCTACATCAAATCACAATCAAAAACTCCTTTATGAAGACCAGGAATTTTTGTAAGTTTTCTTTGTCCGAGGGAGGTAAGAATTTTTTGTTTTGGAAGTCTTATGTACACATAAAAATAAATCAAACATGAGATACAACTATTAGCTTGTTAATACACAAGAAAGTAAGACGGAACGGAACTGTCTGTCCAAAAGTATGACCAACACAACATCTGAAAAACAAAGAAAGATATCACATAAGTACTGTAGAGAAAAACTGAGACATGAAGCAAGATAAAAACTCCATTGTAGTTGTTCTAGTAATATCAAAAAAAATTAACTGTCCCTGTTTTAAGAAATAAATATCGAAAAGACTGCAATCAACCGATGATACTGACTGAACAACATAAATGTATTTTTCCGTAGTAGGATTACGGGAATAAAAAAAATAGAAAATTGACTGTCAGAAACTGCAGAGATCCATGCAACCCCTGTTTGACTGTGGGCATAATTTTTCTAACATTTTTTAAATCAAATAGTCTGTAATTGTTACCGAAAGGAATTCAAGAATATGAATTCCAAAACTAAGTGGTCTTTGAGACTTACCTGAAATTTGCTTGAAATAAAACAATTTGAAAATCCAGTTTGTGGAAATGTTTATTCTGAATGCAAAAAATTCTTCGACAAAGGTTTTAATGTAGAATTCCAATAAATAAGTGGTCTTTGAGACTTTCAGGAAATTTCAGAAAATTGGAATCAAATATTTTTGAAATCCCATTGGTAAAATTGTTTGCTCTAATTGCAACAAAGGATGATTGCTAGGTAGAATTCCAAAAATAATTGGTTTTGAGACTGTCAGGAAATTTACAAAGAAGTCGAATAATATTTTTTTAAATCCGATCAGTGAAAAAGTTATGTTAAAAGTATGTGTGCTAGGTAAAATTCCAAAACGCAAAAGGTATTTGAGACTTTAAGAAAATTAACTGAAGTTGGAATCATATATTTTTGAAATCTAATTGATGAAAACGTTTTCCTAAACTTAACGAAATCTGAAAGTGTAGTTCTAAATAGAATTAAAAAAATGGTGGTCATTGAAACTTTCAGCTAGGATGTTTACAAAAAAAATGGAATTTTATTGTAGAATTCAAGGATTCAGTTTTTTGTAACACTTTCCAAAATTTAAGATATTATGCTACTTTCAAAAATTGAGACTTTGACTATTTCAGTTATATTACCCGAGTTGGACCTGGAATCAAAATTCCAAAACCTTATTGAGCATCTACAGACTATATGCGACAATTCTGCAACAAAATAAAATTCATAAATCCGAAAATGTAGGAGTTCGCGTAACATGCCACTTGTGTCAAAATCCTCCACTTTGGACGTTTGTCAAAATCAGCATCTTGTGGCTATTGTTTGCACCACGATAAATGTAAAAATAAAATCCGAAAGCTTTTTGTGGATCTGCATACTACATGCAACATTTCTACTGCAAAATTAAATCATTAAATCAAAATCTATGAGACGATTTCGTTTGGCATGTCACATTAATCAAAACCGATATCTGGAGCCCTTTGTTCGCAGGAAGGCCAATATGAATTTCGAAAGATACAAAATAAAAAAATAGTTTCAGTAGATGCATAATCAGAAAAAACTTCATCCATCGCCGAGACTGAGTTCTATTGTTATTTATATCAACCATTTACTAGATGTGCCAAGTCATATTAAGAATTTTAGCTTCAAACTGAATATGAAATGGGGGTAATAACAAAATTACAGAACAGAGTGGACAAGAGCCAAGGTCAAAAAAGACCAATCAGGTGAAGCTCAATTTAGTGATGTGGTAAGATTTTATTTGTAACTTATATTCCTGAAATGTGTGTCAGAGGAAATATTAAAAATATATTAATATCAATTAAAATTTATTTTAATACTTTCGATTATTAATGGAAGATATCCTGTTAAATAAATAACTAAATCCTGTTCTCATGTGGTGTCTCTGTTTCTTTGTTGTTTCTGATGTTGCTATTGTCCTAGGGCTCGACACATTCCACACCAAGACGCCGAGGAGGATCCTTCGTATATTTTGGGCAAATAAGATCTCAAACCATGACCTCCCCAGAAGATGTCACCAAGAGGACATGAGAACTATCATAAAAAAGGAGAAGGTGGAGATGGATAGGACATGTCCTGAGGAAAGATCAACATGACCTGGCAAAAAGTGCTATCTTCTGGATGCCAGAGGGAAAGAGGAAGAGAGGGATACCCAAAATAACATGGAGGCGTACCGTTGAGGCAGAGATGGCAAAAATGAACCACACAGAAAATGGCCAATGATAGACAGAAGTGTCGTAACTTTGTTGCTGTCCAACATGGCGCATGGCGTAATGGGCAGTAAGTAAGTAAGTATTGTCCTATGATAATTCATTTTGGATTTTTGGTTTGGTTCTCGCTTACTTTACTTTGTTAATTAAGAGAAAAAGTAACATTTTCAAACAAAATGTACAGTATTTAAGGTAACACACAAATTCTACAATATTTCAAGGCAGTCTTAATACACCCATTTTGTTTTAAATAACTAAATACCGAGGTTACTGTGAATTTACTTTCTGCATATGCGCATTTCGACAACTTATGTCTTAAAGGTAGTATTTGTTTGGATCCTGTTTCTCATTCTATAATTATCAATAAGGAAATTATGCAGATTTGCTCTACTTAAAAAAAAATCAAAAATGTTTTCCTGAAGCCTTTGTTCCGTGATTGCAATTTTTTTTCTGATCGAAACAATATGGGCTATCTTTGATAATGACCTGCCAGATATCATCCCCGTTATTCCGCTTGGAAAACCACACATCACTTCATGTCTTGCATTGAAAGCCGATTGCATTTGAAAACTTGAAAATTTATTTTGTTTTAAGGGACTATAAGCGTCAGATTTCATCAATTTAAACCGTGTTAAATGTTTTTGCTCATGGATCATATTTTCGTGGTCATATATTACTTAAAAATGCATAAAATAAACAATGTACAACATTTTATCAACTTCCAATTATATTTTCATATATTTTAAGGCATATCAGCAAGTTATGAAAATTGAAGGAAGCAAAACTCTAGGAGAACCGTTTCAAGCCAAAATTTTGTCTTACATCTAAAAAATTCTTATGTGGATTTTCAAGATTGGTTGCTTTTGTTGTTCTATTAGCAAAGCTTTTCGAAACAAAAGGGAAGAGTTTTCATTTCAATTACAAATTTTCTGACAATCATACTACCTTAAGCTAATGAATAAGTTCCGTCTATAGCTGATTTTGGCTTTTTATTAAGATCACATTTGGTTATTTGTTCTTTATCAGTTTTTAGATATCTTTAAGTTAATGGTTTTTCTAATGTTAAAATTTTACCTGCAATGAAGAGATATAAGTTGTCGAAATGGCCATATGTAGAAACTACATGTACAGTAACTTCGGTAATTCATTTTTTTTTTTGCATAGAAATAATAGTTTCAGGCTATAGACCTTTCCATAAAGTGTTGCTATCTTTTCCTAGATTGGAACTCTCCCATCAAATGGAGATACAAACAGTCTTCTCTTCCGGTTATCACCCTTACGGTTTGCTAACGATACACAACTTAAACCCTGAATACATTTTAATTCTAAAAAAAATAGTCCAGTGTCACTGTAAGTACTGACATAGCAATCTTAATATGAACAGCGCTATGAACTGTGTCCGGGAAACAACAGTTGTAGTGTTGGGTTGATAACAGGAACTGTGCCATTGTATATATTTAAATGCTGAAACCGAGGAGCGGAACAAATGATTTTTTGAAAAGGCCTATCTTAAAAGTGTGGATGGATGGTTGCGCATTATGATCTTAGACTATAATGCAGTATTTTTTCCATTGCGCAGAGGCATGGAGATGTTGTCAAGCTTGCTGTAAAATGGCATTTTATGTACGTGTATATCTATATGGTGTAGCGGGTAATTTTTATTTCGCGATTCGTTCCCAAAAGAGCATTCATCAATTTTTGCGTATGAAAAATTGTGTGAAGGACAGGCATGCATAAATATATCTATGTCTTCAATTTTGCGAGTTTTTATTTTCGCGCTTCCATAAACCTCGCGAATATAGCGAAAATTAGAACATTGCGAGTTCCCCGCTATACAGTAGTACTCAAAATGTAACAGATTTAAACAATGACAATTCTTGATGGATTGACTATTTGATAGAAAACAGAAAATAGAAAATAGGATGAACAAAGTAATACTAGAGGAATCTGGATGCTGCACATTCTTTAATTGATTTTTACAAAACTATAATTACTAAGCAGGTGTACATGTCAATATAGCAAAGCATTCACTGACATTGGAAAAAAATCAAAGTAACTAGATATGATAAATTGAATCTGTAATTACTCACATACTAAATGTCATAATCGCAGCAAGTTTACATTGAAAAATGATGCTATAATAGTCAAGGATTTTGTTCAGAACTCTTTCAATTATAGAGGTCTTCAGATAACTCCAAAACTACAAAATAAATTTAAAAAAATAGAAATGAAATTTAAAAATTTCTTTCCGCGTGAAAGGATTCTTGGGAAACTGTCATCAAAAGCTTCATATAACCTGGACGAATAGAAATAAGTTTGTCTCGACTGCAGTTCGTAAAAAGAGTCCCCATGCGAGAGATGTATACTCTATATATACAGTTATAGTAAACTTGTTCTTGAGATTAATTCGTCATATGGATATACAATCATATTTACAAAGTTTGGTATTCTATTTTTGTAATTTCCAAATGTTATTCTGACCACCTGTTTATAGCGTCCACATCTGACTTTTTTATATTCTATAATACCAAGTGTTCTTACAATCAACTTTATGAGCGCCCTGTTTTTGTAATTGTTCAATAGTTTAGGACACTAGTGCTTTTTTCGTACAATGGATGAAAGTGATTGTAAGAGCACTTTGCCGGTTTGATTAATGTTTGTTGACGATCCTTCCTCCATGGGATAAATAAAAACATGGATGTATATTTGTTCGATATCAAGCAACGAATCACGCTCAAATCGGTGCTAAGGGTCGTCCTCAGAACTATGAGGTAAGGACAAAGCTCATTTTTGAAGGCCTAATGAAGATGAAGAACAACAATATAAGCGTTGTTCTATTCCATTGTCTCTCCTCTCAATTAATGTACACTTCTACTTATCACGTCATAACTGGGGACCTAATCATCGTACACAATGAGAAACTATGTGATCTCTTCACAAAAGGTCCAAAATATCGTTAACCCAATACCCAATAATTGACAACAGAACTTTAAAATATCGATGGTCGCAGTTGAGGAATATGTCAAAAAATTGGCTAAGGGAGAAAAGGGGTAGGTGCTGACCCGAACGCCGATTCTATTTGGAAACTTACAATGTCTAAATTTTTGTAAATTTTGTTGAAAACTAAGGAGTATCTCCCTCATGCAAAGCCCTGTCCTTAGCTGATTTTGGCTTTACATTTAGATTATATTGGTTATTTGCTCTCTATCAGTTTTTCAACATCTTTGAGTTTCTGGTCTTCCAAACATTTAGATTTTATCTGCACTGAAGAGACATAAGTTGTCGAAATGCATATATGCAGAATTTAAATTCACAGTAACTTCGGTATTTAGTTATTTGAAACACTGTCCAACTAGATCGGGTTCATAAAGTCATTCATTGTAGCTCGAATGAGGCGCCTGAAGGCAACCATGAGCCCCTATTTAAAAAGCATATCCCATGATCCCGATGTAGATAAAACATTGTCCATCCTCCATGACAATTATATTATTTTATTTCATATCACTTTTGTTACAAATAATTCAATTGGTTCAATTACTATCGCATGGTATAATGTATTTCAACATACAGCACAAACAATACTCAGAGCGGGCTGTATCGCTTTGGCGGGCTGTATTGAGATCCGATACAGCCCGCTGCGGAAATACAGCCCGGTGTTGACGTCAGCAGAACAAATATTTAGCTTAAAAATCACAATTTATTGTTTTTTTAACATGTCAACCGAGAAAGATAAGAAAAAAAATTGATTAATGATATCAGTTTCAGAGAATCAGAAATTAGTAACCTCAAATTTCATGTGTTTTTCAATTTCACTTTTACTTTTATTTAATGATTTTCGTAAATTGCCGACAATCATAAAAAAGAGGAAAACATTAACCTAAATCGTTTGAACGTATCGTTTGACTGGTAAATTTGTTCGATGAAATAAAAGTAATAGAAACTTGTGTATCGGGCTGCATCAGATTTACAGACTGCCTAAGGACTTTGATACGGACCTTTACCTTGTTACAGCCCTTGCTTTCGGCTCGGGCTGTAACAAGGAACACGGTCCGTATCGCAGTCCTTAAGCAGTCTGTAAATCTGGATGCAGCCTTGATACGGACCTGTACCTTGTTACAGCCCTTGCCTTCGGCTCGGGCTGTAACAAGGTACACGGTCCGTATCGCGTCCCTAGGCAGTCTGTAAATCCGGATGCAGCCCTCTACACAAGGTTAAAGTCCAATCTGACAAGAACCAAAACAACATCACATTTATCTATAAAAGACACCATATTGACTGCTTAATGAAGGAGATGGGCATTGACAAATTAATTGGCAACCCCTCATACAAACTCTCCACCATGTAAAGGGAGTACATACTAAACAATCACAAATCATTATTGTCTTCTTTTGGTGTCAGTTTGAGTGAAGAGAACAACAACCTGCCGTGTATCTACTGGGTACCTAAAGTGCATAAATGCCCTTACAAACAGAGATACATTGCTGGGTCTGCCAAATGCACAACTAAACCCCTTTCATAGCTTCTAAATCCACTACTCACTGCAGTCTTAGAATGACATAGTTTTAAGTATGTTTCGGAGTAATTAATTGAATAAAAGTGCTTCGCAAGAAAATGTGTGATCAAGATGCCTGATCGCGCAGCGCGAAGCCCTTTTCTTACGAAGCACTTTTATTTACTAGTAATTAATTACTCTGAAACATACTTTAACTAACTTAAAGACCTCGAATATAAAAAATACCGCCGAACATGAAAAATGCAAAAAGTATATATCTAAAACTAATTGCTGACATCTCGCAATTGAAATAGAATCTTCTACTCATGCTGATTTTAATCAGTTTATTTAAAGCTACATATATTAATTAGTTAATATTAGCATTTTTTTGTTCTCCGTACGAAAAAAGTTTCTTTTTGTATTGATTTTGTTCCAGATATTTGTATACTTTTATTATACACACCGTACAACCGCGTTGTATCATTTTGAGCAAAATCTGCATGATACGGTCAAAACTGACATAAACAATAAAAGGCGTTCAAACACCATGGTTATTATATCTATATTTTCCTTTTGTTTCTCTGTATTTCTAAGTGAGAAAAACTGTACTTTAACTTCAAATAGATCAAAGTTTTTATACAATAGATTATTTTTGCTTTCCTTTTCATACTTAAAGACATATTTTAATTAATCCAACGCTGAAACAGTAAAAAAATATATATTTTCAACTTTTCAATGCAAATACTTTCCATCAGCGTATTGAATTCAAAATTAATTTTAATTTGCGTGATATATCATTCATTTGTCTTACCTCTGATACCACAATCACGATTTTTTATCCTGTCATTATCGAGAAAACTGCGTTCAAATGGAGGTAGTCGGAGAAAAAATGATACGATAAAATCTACTTCATTTTCACACAGGATACGATAAAAAAATCTTTGCAATGATACGATTAAAATTGCTTCATTTAAAGAGTTCTATCTAATATTTAAAAAAATACTTTAAAGTAACATCCTGACCGGCTACTTCCTTTGCCAGTTTCGGGTTTTTTGTTGAATAGAAGCTTGGAAGGTGTTAATAGGGTCATAAAATTAAAACATGGAATGTGGTTAGGACAGAAAAACAAAGACATGAAATATGAAGTATAAAAATACAGTTTCCAGTAAGGTTAAGCCGGGTTCGTGTACCACCTTGTACTGCTATTATTATTTCTGTTCATGTAGATTCAGATTCATTAAGGAGTTTCTCCATCATGCATCGATGTCAAATGTCTACATTGTAGATATATCAGACGTGAAAACCTGACAAATGTATACAATGTTGTCATTTTACGACAGCTAGTCAATGAAAGGTAGCGAGCTTGGGGTTGTAAATATTAACTTCGGTAGAAAGTTTTGCCACTTGCTTGACCGCAGCAATAAACATTTTCTTAACCTCAAATACCAAATTAATAATACACACTTTTCAGGGTTCGGCATTTTTTTAGCTGATCTAAAACTTTTTTATTTACTATATCCGTGCCCATATATGTACTTGGCAAACGATACCAGTGACGGACAATATTTTCCATTGTAAAAGGAAAATGGTGGTGAAACCCTTTTACATATAACTGCATCACTCGGGGTATATTTTCAAGGCCTAAAAATATACACGCTCGATACTGAATCTAGTTAATACAAGAAATTTCTTTTAATAAAAAAAACAGTAGCTTCATATTCAACTAATGAACTCACTAACATATCGCATATTTGTGTTAAGACCACCAAAAAATTTGTATTTAGCTATAGCTAACCCAAGGGTCGTATTTGCTGCCTCAGCTACTATTTGGCAGTAGTGTAATAATCCAAAAGCTCGTTAGTAAACCTAGATAAGTGTATTTTACACTAAGGATAATGTTTTTACCATATCTATGGGGCACAGTTTTTCTATTCTATTCCTCAATTTTTGACATCAAAAATATTTTCTGGTATTAAAAAATACCATTTTCTGATTAAAAAAATATTCTTGATATTAGAAGTTCGATTTTCTCATATCAAAAAAACTAATTTCTGATATGAAAAATAGTATCAATTTTAGGATATCAGATATTCGATGTATTTATATCAGAAATTATGATTTTTTGATATCAGAAAACATCGTTTGATATTAAAAAAATAGGAAAAATAACATATAATATTATTAATTTATATCGTTTGAGAAATTTGATTAGTGGAGAAATAATCACATGACACACTGTATTTTTAGAGATTGACTAGAAAACAGTATACTAGAAAGTTATATCGCATGTTACTATAAATAGTATTGCATATGACAAGTTTCTATGAATGTTGCTTAATTCATTTTGATGTATTTTTAAAGAATCAATTACATGTATATATTTTACACACAGTAATCATATTATAGTGTTTTAAATTCTAAACATTAATTTTTTTTTAAAAATATTTCAATTGTATCTTGCGTTTAATTATATAGACATCGATAAAAATTACCTTTTCAGTTTTTCTGTAAATTAATAATATAACAATTGTAGTCTGTGAATAATTGTATAATATATAAGTAATATTGGCGTTCGTCAAGGGGATTGTTTATTTCCTTTTCTGTTCTCTTTGTTTTGAATGACTTGGAAGAATTCTTCATCAGTAAAATATGAATGGGTTAAGCTGTATAACCGATGATATAGAAAACAAACTTGTTATTTATGTAAAATTGTTTTTATTGTTATTATATGCTGATAACACTGTATTGTTTTCTGATGCAAAAGGAGGTTTACAACTACAAATTGATCATTTTGTGAATATTGCAAGACCTGTCAACTGAGTGTTAATACTGATAAATCTAAATGTTTAGTGTTTTCATCTAGAAATGACATAAATGATTTAAGATTTTTAAAATATGATGGAAATAAATGAATTGTTATATTTGGGGGTAATGTTTTTAAAGAATGGTACTTATATATCAGCTATTAAACAAAATGTAAATAAAGCAACAAGGGCTTTAAGATGTTTTAAAAAGTCGTTTGCATAATTTATCAATAACTTGTCAATATGATCATTTGACAAAAAAGTGAAACCAATTTTATTATATGGTTACGAAATATGGGGCTTTTGTCATTTAGATATTATTGAAAGAGTTCATTCAAAAATTTGCAAACTTTTGCTGAATCTTAAAATGTCAACACTTAATCATATGGTCTATTGTGCATTAGGAGCTTACCCACTGTACACAAAAGTACATGCTAGAATGATAAAGTTTTGAGCGAATATGGTTTGTGGAAAGCATGGAAGATTGTCATCAAAATTGTATTGATTTTATCATCAAAAATATTCTCAAAATGAGTATAAATTCCTATGAATAGCAACAATTTTTACATTTTAAATAATTCTAGATACGGAAATTTGTGGCAGTCTCAAGAAATTTTAATACACAGTTACTATGTACTATAAAACCAGGAACCAATAACCAGTTTGAGCAAAAATGGAGCTGCGTTATTGATAAAGGTGCGTCTTATGAATTCTTTAAGGACACTTTGCAGTTTGAAAAAATATCTAGATATTTTACCATATAAAGATGCGCTAACATTATGTAAATTTCCTGTAGCTAATCATAAATTGCCTATAGAAGTTGGAAGATGGCAAATCATAGCAAGAGAAAATATTTTATGTAATATATATAGTGATACAGAAAAAGGTAATGACTCTCACTTTGTTTTGCAATGTAAATCTTTTAAAAAAAAGAGCGTGAACAATATTCACCGAACTATTGTCATAAAAATCAAAACATTGAAATTCAAAATAAGCAATGAAGGGATATGGAGTAAATGCACATGAGACAAAGTCTCTATAAATACATGGTAAAAGCAATGGAACAACGCTTTTATTGTTGTTCTTCATCTTGAAGTCACCATGAGGCCTTCAGCAATGAGCTTTGCCCATACCTCATAGCAAGTTCAAGACGGCCCCTAGCACCGGTTTGAGCGGAATTCATTGCTAGATATCGAGCAACGCTACTGGCCATGGATGCGGGATTGTCAACAAACATTAAGGAAACTGGCAAAGTGTTCTTACAATTACTGTCATCCGTTGCCCAACAAAAGCACCAGAGTCCCCAGCTGGTGGACAATCACAACATATAGACAAACACAGGGCACTCATCAAGTCGATTGTGAGAAAACTTGGCATTATAATTAGTGAGATGTGGGCATTTATAAACAGGTGGTCAGATCACA